>ALYI01003430.1:0-150247 GCA_001969225.1 Ceriporiopsis andreanae CBS 279.92
CTGCCACACAGCGCGAGGACGCGCCCCACACCACGCATCCCGCAGAAGGGGAGTGCTACCGAAAGCAAAACTCGAGCCCCTAACGAGTTATTGATTGAGTAAGAAGTGAGGAGAACACAATGTCACACTCACATAGAGCAGACAGAGAAGTCCCTATGAGCGCAGGAAGGTCTGAAAATGTGACTTTGCAGTGGAGACGGTGTAACAGAGGGCGACGTCATTGGATGAACGAGGAGGAAGAAGAGCACTGCACCGGAAGGGAAGGCGACCCACGGAGAAAGTGACAAACAAGGAGCTATAATACATTGTGGCTCGCGCCGAATGTTACGATGAGGTGGCGGTAACGAGCGAACAGTGGACGACGACGAGCGAGGCAGGAGACCACTGCCTGAGACGCACGGAGAAAGCTCGGAAAAAAGTGTAGAAGTGGTCACGTGGGGTCCCAAGTTCCACGACCGCGATGTTAGCCGCTTCACCCACTAGCATAAGTCGGCTCGCGCTCTCCTGACCGATTCACCTCGGCACAGTGCATGGATTTTATTGCGAGCTACGCATTCAGGGGGACCTGGTGCTGCTTAGGCTTGCCGCTTGGTACAGCGGACGAGGGATCATCATTGATCATGTTGAGTGGATTCTGCCATAATGTCCACCACACACACACACACGCACTCGTACTTGATTCTGATTGCTACCATGCCCATGAGCTGGCTAATTCTCTTGTATAGTAAATATTTTAGTGTACGGTTCCGGCTCGCTAGCAGCGTAAATGCAGCGCACGTAAGCAGGCGTTCGTGTGTATTAGTGGCCCAGTCACGGTGCACCGTGCCACTGGCATGTCACGCCGCACTCACGCGCAGACTAGAACGGCAACAGCTGGAATGTGAGGCCCGTCAACCGGCTGGACCTCGTTAGCTGTCGAGCTTCTCACGGACCTGGCCCAGTATATAGTAAGAAATTGCGGAGACAAATGTATGTCGAGACTAACAGTATAGAAAAAATGCGGATAGAAGATATAAAGGGCTAACAATGTATAATTAACATTGAATAATCATCTCATAGACATTCACGCACCTTACACCCATTAAGTCGAGAGGAAGGTAATGCGTCAGGATTGCCATTGTCCGGGTTGGAACGAGCCATGCCCGAGGGAAAGGCCGAGGCATGAGTCACGTGCTCGCCTCTGCAGGGGCCTCAATGACGCTCTCTTAACCGCTTCCACAGGTGAATCGGAAAAACGCTTCGCTCTTTTTTTGGGGTATCGGAATACTAGTCCAATTACCCCCTACCCCCAAGGGGTATCGGAACCTTACGTCCCCTTTTCGTTTGCGCCTGTTTGGCTGCGCGCCTCCTTCCCGATCTTTCCTTTCCGCCTCCTGGTCGTCGCTGCTACGCCCTCCCTCCTTTTACCTTCACCCCCGCCCCTAGAGCTATACATTTTCTTGACATTTTCCCCGCCAGAGCGAAGCGAGGCGTCTCTTGTCTCTTTGTATATTCCTGTTTGGCTTCATTCGTTCATGTAGAGGTGACTGAAGACCGGTGAAAGACACAGTTTCCGGGCATAATCTAGCTCTCATTTCATCAGCTGCATCGCTAGTTGAGCGACTACTGCTGTGATCGCGACACATTTGCAAGATGTTCCTACCGCTATGCAAGTGTCTCTCTCAGCCAAGCTCCCAGGTAGAACACTGACTTCTCCCTTGATTGATTCCCTTCATCCTCGCCTCGCTGTGCACGGCGATCAGATGCCTGCCTGGCGCACTACGAAGGCTACCTTTGTTAAAGCTGAGCAACCTGCAGCCGGCTCCGCTCTACACCTCTGACTCTTCAACCTACCAATGCATTGAGTATGTCAAATGTTCTGAGTAGCCCTGACCCAATACCATACGTGAAAGAATGAGCGAGTGTGATTGCAGTGATAAACGAGTGTGACTTGTATCGGAATAATGAGCAAGTGAAGTGTTATCGTTTGACTTAGCAGTGAGGGGTGCGAAACAAAATTTTTACAATCAGCGTGTCTCCTTCTCCGACGTCCAGCTGCTCCCCCAGTCGTCTGTATTCCTATCGGAATTTTTGCTGACAGCTTTGGGCCTGCTGGTCGTGCCTCTGTATTCGCTTCGCTTGCTGTTCGCCGCTCCTTTGCAAGCAATCAGTGACGCATCTAACACGAATCAAACAAATGCGCACCATCATTATCTAATCAGAGGTCGGTACGGAGAAACAAAACGTGTTTCCCGGTAGTGTTACTCCGTAGGCCGCTGCAGATTTCTCTACTTTGGCCCACCCAGCAACCCCCGGACAATTGTCGAGAATATCTTCGAGATATCCGACAATCTGCGTGGAATTGATCTGCTGGCCGGCGGCAGAGTGGCTATAGTCGCATCCATAGACGACAACGCCAGCTACCAACGCAGACACGGCCTCGTCGAACGACGTGGCCCCAGTACTCGGGTCGAATTGATTGGCGAGCGCCTGAATTGCGGGATTGGGGTCAGGGAACATCTCTATGTTCTCCTGGCATTCGTAGCCAATTTCAGTGGAGCTTTTGGAAGATGATTGGCTGCGGCGAGCAGGTCGGCGAGTGACTGGACCCGCGTATTGGGCGCGCTCGACGCCGTCAGCGTCGATGTGGTGGACGTAGATCCCGTCCTCGTCGCTCTGGTGATGCGTGAAGCCAGCGGCTTGGAACGAGAGAGTTGCGACGAAGTAGATCAAGGTAGTTGCGAATTTCATGATTAAAAATAATAGGTAGGCGGCCTGCGCAGAGATGTTATGAGCGTGAAATACTGTGAGCGAGAGAGAGCATACATTCCGCTTTTTATGGTGTCGGAAAAGTCTAGCCTGTGCGAAACGAAAGACATCAGGAACCTCAACGATGGGGTTCGGTCCTTCGTTTCCAGGCCACGGACGTGGCCCGGTCAAAACTACGCAAGAAAACTAGGGTCCACTAGTCATTGTTAAGATAAATCTGGACGTCAGTCGCTTGACTACGACCCAGACGCGTCGCCAACATGGTGGTCGTTGGTGGGTGGATCACTGACGTGGCCACAGAAGAGCACATCCCGAGTCACATCGTTGTCACCGACTTGTAGCTCGGATTGAGACGAGTTTGCGCTCTTAGTGCCGAGGACGGGACGCCGCACCCTCACCGAGGCTCTCAATGTGCGCCGCGCGCCACGTCATACTTGGAACACTATCTGCCGTATGGCATCGAGATGCGCAATCCTCAACCATCATCGGTACGCCCGACATTCCGACCGTCCTGCGGTGAATTTGATCAGTGCGAGGGTATATTGAGACACAATATTTTGGAATCCGCAGCTCAACAGGATCTTTTGGCTTCGGTGTATGCCTCTGCCCACAACTCGGGGGCGGGTGGGGTCACAGCACGTACAGGGCCTATACGTAACATTCATGAACCATGAGGAATTAGTCTGTTGTGACATTACGGTTAAAGGTTGAAGATGTACACATACCTAATACCGCTGCAATCATGCCGAGTAAGCAGTGCAGCGCCCCGACTCCGGTGGTGGAATCACTCATGCCGCGATACTGTCGGTAGCGGATATAAAGTACCGAAAAGAATTGACCCCAAAAACCGCTAAGTTCTTTGCCCGACAGGAGGCACTCGTCTTATCAATTCTTTCCCATGGCCAGACCCATCTAAAGCTTTTACATCTGAAGACTGAGAGGGTAAGCGACTGCCAAAGTTCTCTGTTGAGGAAGCTCGAAGATAGTAGAGAAGCCTGACTCTGGAAATGGAGATAAAAGGTCCGGAATATTTCTGGAAACTCCTCAAGCCGGCGAGCGTATTCAGTGGCTTGCGCTCCAGCCGCGTCTTGCAGAGCTCACTGTAACTAGGGATTGGGCGGTCGCAGCTTCCTGTTTGGAGAATGTGTCGAAGCCTAGGTCGTTGCATACTAAGAGGGCTAGAGACGGGAGTTAGTATTAGTTTTTTCTTGACGCATTTGCGCTTTGGAAAGCGGCTTATTGCAGTAGGACGTAGGTTTGTGCATGAATGAGATCAAAGAAAAGCCTGAGTCGTCTGCTCGCGTCGGTCACAAACGTCACAAGCGTGATTTCTGCACCACATATGGAAATGTCAGACTTTATGCTCGGGTGCAAACCCACGTTCCTCCAGTCTATACCTTCTACTCACTGGTCACAACAGGATGCATCCCTATGGTCAGAACTAGCTGGAGCATGCTCGTTGATGTTGTGCGGTCCTGTATACGTTCTACAACGGGGGACGTTGCCGGGCGGAGAACGAAAAATAGTCGTGACTCGTGATGCGTCTTGTGTTTTTCTCTGTCCGCTTCTCCGCCCGGCATCGTCCGCGCAGTGACTGGGAACGAGAACAGCATAAAGCAGGGTTCCAGTCGTGTTTTAGTAGTGTTCTTATGCAATCATCAGGCCATCCTGAATCCTTCTGCACTCTTCTTTGCGTAGTCTCAACTACGCAACGGTGCCAACTATATTATACCAACACAACGCGTGATCGATCATGAGTGCATGATCGATGATCACCCACTATCGACCTATCCTCCTTTTCCCCAATGGTCCCGCTCCGCATAGGCACCTTAAGACGTCTACCGACATGTGTATATGTGATAATCCTACTACATCGCAATGCAGTCACAGGTCTGCGCCGACATGCCACAGGGACGCACTTCATCAGGACGTGAATGGAAGATTACAAGTCGCTCACATATGCGATGAGGAGGAGTACGTCGACGACGAGACACAACTCATGCAAGTAGCGTCGGAGACCCGGAGACCGGGTAGTACGGAAAAGATAAGTCATAAATCATTATGAAGCTACTGGACAGAGTCGGTACAACGTCTACGAGTCACCCTTAGACGAGGCTCGTTGCTGCCGAAACAGCGAGTCAGCAGTCCCGCAGCTGAAGGAAACCAGCAGTGTACATACCACGAGGACACGCCGCTTATTCTCTTCGCCCACGCTCCGCTAAGTTGTCGAATTATTCCAGCCCGCTCGCTTCGCGATCTCATCGTGATCGATTTGCTCGTGCTTTGTTCAGTAGTTTTCCGTACGCTGACCCACTCTCAAACCTCACCTCTCCCTCTGTTTGCCTCATGCGATACAGCGTGGTTACATTATTGTGCATAGCACTTCACGCGCTCTTACTGCTCCTTCATGTCGTTCTGCTCGCCGCATTTTATGCAATCCTAAAGAACCAGCCTCCCGAGGTCTCGTCGATGAGCCACTACTTCATCGTGGTTGCTGGACAAGTGTTTGCTACTGTGCGTAACAGGTATATTCTGTCTATTTGAAAGGCATGTGCTGAGTTGTGTTACGTTCAAGCTGTATTGTGCGGTGCTCGTACTTCTTACACAATACCTTGCTCTCCGACGGAATCTCCACATCCGACAAACGTTATCAGCCATCCACGACAAGTCTGCTGCCTGGCTGGGACTTGGTTCTTCCATCTTGTCGCTCGCACGCCAGTGGTCGCTAAACACCGATGCTTGGGGCGTCCTGCGAGTCGTTTTGTACCTTTTGCTCGTATTCATCCTGCATATCACCATTCCCAGCACACTGCTTGTGTCAAATGGGCGGACCGTCGTCTATCAAAGAATGCCTACCCAGCTTGCACACCAGCTCCTTACCGATTTTTGGGTGTGCGTACTACTCTGTTTTACAGACTAAGGCTTACTGACTATCTTAACAGAGAACACCTCAACATCTGGTCTGTGTATGACATGCTTGGGCCCAGCCTTACGACGGTTGGGGCTGCAGGAAATATGCTCTACGACATTATTCCGGAAGTTCGAGACAGCAATGGTACAGTGGAGGTCAACACTACGACTTTCTCTGTCAATTGCGCTGCCCTGTCCGGGCTCGAAAGCCTTGCCCACATCTACCCTCAGGGTCCTGATTCGAGCTATTATCAGCTGAACTACACCAATGCCGGGAAATATGCCGTCAGTCTCGAGGCCCGGCCAATGCGTACGTCGTTCCCGCCGTCACACTTGGAATCGCGTTGACCGAAGTTGACAGTGAATGATACACTGCAGATTGCGTACGAGGCGGACGGCATTATCTGGGTTGTCACCACCTACAATGTTGTGGACGCAACTGGCAGTGCCACTTCTTTTGTAGACATCGACCCGGGATGGACACTCAAAGGTACATTACTGAGGTCGGTTATCTGCCTATTTTCAGCTCTGACATACGCGTAGACAATTCTGTGATCAACACGATCCAGGTCCTCGCTTGCAACGTCGGCATCTCGAATTCAACAGTTCACGTGGACGCTCAATCACGAATAATCGATTCCAGCGCGGTCCCAAGCGTGCTGCCTGCTGCAATTTGGCATAATTGGACGGAACCTGAGCCATCCTCCGACCCCTTGCTTTCATATGTATGTAGCCTCGCTTCAATACGAAGATGTACTTACGTGTGTCTGGCTTTTAGGTGACCAAGTTCATCACGATGACTCCAGCGGGACCGTATGAAAGCACTTATGTGGAAATCTCCTACAACGGGAACAATATTACAGTAGACACTCGTCCAACGGCCCTCGAAATGTTGGCTTTCCTTCTATTCCTTTATCCGATCATCTAATGGCTCCATGTCTTTACAGCTTCCTGATGAACGAGTTGAGCTTGAAACAGCAATCTGTATCTGCAGACACCAGTGTCATTGCCTTGAATGACCTGAACGACAGCCTCGAGAAGGCTATCGTTGCCGCTTTCTGGTTCTGTCTGTCACCTCCTTTGCGGTTGAATGACTGATACTTATTACCTTACAACAGGCAATACGGCCAGTTCACCCTCACGGGCCAGCACTCCACAAGAGTTGCTACACGGCGAGGCTGATATACCGGTGAACGAAGACGTGACACAGATTCGGGTGTGTTCTCACTGCCGTCTGGACGGTTTTAAACTCGGCTAACGGATGGTACAGGTCAATCTACTTTCCGTAGGTGACAAATGATAACACCGCGTTTCAATTAGCTGATATAGTTATCTAGCTCTACGTAGGCTTTGTTGCGTCCTTCCTCTTGTTAGGTCTGGCGGCCATCCTCATTCGTGGGACTCACAACACTGTGTACAACGCGGGGCTCGATACTTCTGGCGTCCTACAGATCGCGTGGCTACTCGGTAATGAACCACGCCTGGCAAACGTGGAGCACCCAGACCTAGAAGTTCTGAGGGTCGCGGGAATGTACGACGTCGATCCAGAAGGATTGCTGTCCAGACGGGTCAGCGTTCGGGTGACCCCGAAGAAAGAAGTTGACGACGTTGACCGGGAGCAGTACCTATATTCCGCAAATTCTCAGAACGCCAAGAGTTTCAGCAGCAAGGATTGATATTGATCGCTGGGTTACCGGAACGGTAGGTGTATTGGACCGCTCCACGAGGAGGGAAAAAAGAGGCCCGGGCTTTGTACGCGCCATATCATGTATACCCTTACGAAACGCAACGCCACCAGGGTCTAGCTAGGTATCTCGCGTGTGAAATCAGCGATTGTCCACCCCGACATCTACGACGTACAAAGCATTTAGCTAAGGTGAGAAAAATGAACGAGTATATGCATACCTCGTCATGGGATACACATTTTCGTTGTGAGGAAGAAGAGTCGCGTGGGGTTCCCGCTCCGTGCTGGTGTACACTCTGCGTCGGCGCAGTTGCGCGTGTTGAAGCCAAGCATACAGACGACTACAATCATCTCATTCGTTGTCTCCCGGTCCGAAGTGTCGCAAACGGACGGTCGTCAACGCTTGCTGGAGACTGTCCAACTCACAGTTGAACTAGGGATGGTGCGTGTGTGTGAATCCGATGTAATCGGTATGCGAGAGTCTCCGAGTCTTGTAAATACCCTGATATCAGGTGTCCTACATTGAATGGTTTTAGACAAGGAATATATTGCACAGTGGGCTGCCTACCACATGGAACTTTCCCCGTCAAGCGACTCAAGCCTATAGACGGAGAATGAGCTACAGATATCATGTCGATGCCAGACGAGCTGTAATAATCTCGAAACATATATGGAGTGTTCCTTCACAGAAGTTCATCCCAGGGTATCATGCTTTGGGCGTTGTCAGGACAGAACGATTAAGTGCATGAAGAGAGCTTACGGAGTGTCCGAGACCTCGTCCTCTTGGCGTGCAAAGTCTCGTGCGAGAAACTCCAGCCAGCCCCCTTGCGCTTCTTCAGCATCATTGAACATTTGGTTCCAGCGAATTACCGTGTTCATCTCCTGTGTTCCCAGAGAGGAGCCGACAATGATGCCGTAAAACTCGAGCTGGGAGGCAAAGAAGGGTCCCACGCGGGAGGTGATGGGCAAGACGTGTACCTGCAACTCGTCCCGCCCACGCGCCGCCCCGCACCAGATTCCGCTTTTATACGGAAGACAGTCAAAGGCCCAAAGACTCGCATTGATACCCTCACTGTTCGGGTTAAACAGCCGTAGTTCCTGGATTGGCTCGTCCGGAAGGCAATTGTTATCGCCATGATGGGTGACATCGGGGAAAATTGGTTGTCGTGGACATGTCCCAGGTAAACCGGGCCACACCCACATGAACACCGCGCGAGCAGGCCATTCAAGAATCCACGTCCGAAACTCCTCAGGCGTGGTTTCAGGCAGCTCTGCAATGAACTCCTCGCGGTCGAATGATGTGAGATGCGGCAAGATGCAGTCACGGGTTGCATGGAAAGCCGGAGACTCGATTAACTTCAGGTAGATGTCGAGGAGTTTCCGTCGCGTAGGGGATATCTGGGCGGAATCGATGGAGGTGCGCCACAGACGACAGACGCCGCGGGCCGCGATCAGGGATTTTAGGACCAGCTCCCCAGATATTAGGAGTAGGAGCTCAATAGGGAGGTCGTGGATGTCCGGCATGATATGTCTAGCAATACTAAGTGAAAGTGGGGTCCTCTCGAGACATACACGAGACGTACCCTCGACTGTCAATTTTCGAGATCTGTAGTACTGCTCTTCTGCTACACTGGTGATCAGGTATGCCGGCGTTTGGGAATCTCGGCAGTATACTATGTCAATTTCGTGCCTTTTGACGTCTTTCCGATGAGCCCGTCGTACGAACTACGAAAAGTGCTGGTGGTGGTCGGGGAGCAAGCGGGTGTGGTGACAGGCGCCGGTGAACGTCGCGTCTTCGGTCGCGCACGCCTTTCATCCGCACAACGACCCTCTCGCGTACCGTACTCACGAGACGAGTTCTATGCACGCCTGAGCAGGTACATAAACTAAGCGCAGGATGGCTCACGCGCTCTCGGGGCTGCAGAAAGAGGTCCTCGCGTTATACCGACGGTACGTCCCGCTCGTTGCTCGGAGGTCGACTCCGACGCTGACCGCAGCGACCCGCAGGGCTTTACGCATGGTCTTGACAAAACCGCCTGCGACCCAAGATAAATTCCGTCTATTCGTACGATACAATTTCCGTACGCAGGCTTCAATGGCATCCCCGCGGGATGTAGCGGCCATAGAGCATCTCATTCGGAAGGGACGGAGACAGCTCGAGACGTACGAGGATGCGGGAGTGCGGGACTGTTGGGTGAGTAAAGAGATGCGGGATTGGGAGAAACGAGAAGCGAGACAGTGGCCCAAACCCTCCCAGCAACGGACTTAGGATACCAAGAACCCTGTAATAAAACGCGCTACAATACTTCATGGTGTCAGGCTACGGAGACTTCTTCTCTGACTCGGATGGAGTGGACTCGGATGGACTGGGCTCGGGTGGATTGGACTGGGACGATGCAGTGGGAGGAACACCGAGAGTATCGAGCAGCCCTGCTGCAGCAAGATCGGCTGCCTTGGGCCCTTCAGCGAGCTTCCGTCGCTCCTCCTCTGCCGCCGCCTCCTCTGCCGCTTTCGCCTTCCTCAGTGCCATATCTTTTTTCTCCTTTGCTTGCTCAGCGAACTGCCGCCTCCGCATCTTCTCAGCTAGCCCTCCCAAGCGTGTCTCCTCGTGAACTTTGAGAGCACCCTCGAACGCGAGTCTTCGTTCATTGATCACATATTTGATGCGAGCCATCGACTTTCGACACTAGGTAGAACCGTGAGCTAAGCCTTCGTTCCTGGTGGATTGCAGAAAACGTACTCGGTACGCTTTTCGAGTGATTGCCGTCCGTTGAACATCGCCGCCCAGCCGACGCAAGTCCTCCTTCTGTGTAGCAAGGAGATTACGTTCCCTCAACAGAACATACCACAGCGTGTGCAAGTCTTTGAAGCTCTTTCGCCGCAGTTCAGCGGCCGTCCATGAACGGCCTGATGATATTCAGACGAGGATTCAGTAGAAGCCGCCAGAAACGGTCAAACAGCCACATACCTGAGTTGTCTTGTGGAAGTTCGAGGGGTTCGAGGGTCTCATAAACGACGTCGCCGTTCTCCTCTGTTTTCTTGCGGAAGAATGCGTAAAGACCGTGGTTTGGATTGACTTCTATACCAAGATGAGGACGCAATCGACCGTCCTTCTCCACGTCCTTCACGACTGTCTGTGACGACTCGGCTGTGGCAGGAAGCACTGAGGCGAATGTGCGGCCGTGAAAGATCACAGGTTGAGCAAGATACCGCCCGGCGGCCATTCCTGTGCGACAAGCATGTAGCAGGAGAGAGCGTGAAGGGCCTATTGAGGGAAGCATGTTGAGCATTAACAATTCCGCTCGAGGGAGTTGACGGTTTGAGCGAACGCTTCGCAGGAGGTCGCCGGCTGAATAAGCGCCTTGCAACTTGCATTCCTACCACCGCGACCCACTGCCCGGCATTGCATTCTGTCCTTGCAATGTTGAGAAATACACACCCTGAGGCTGTTATAAAACGTTGTATTTCCATCGCTCCACGAAATCACACGCCATTCCGAAGGTTCACAGCGACTCAAGCACAGGGGGGCGGTGTCCAGGACCCAGACGCGTATTGCAGGGACTTGGTCAAGAAACGCGACTACGACGCGTTTCTGATATCCCAGCTATACCCCAAGGAACTGAGAGATGGGTTCTTTGCTTTGAGGGCGTTCTATGTGAGTGTCATTCTGCAAATTGTCGCACCGCGTTCCTAACCACCCGCATGATAGGTGGAATTAGCGACAGTGCCCGAGACCGTGTCTAACTCTGTGATTGGTAAAATGCGTATGCAATTCTGGAGGGATGCCGTCAAAGCTTTTTCTGACGTGCGTGTTTTGGATGTCATGCCCATGATCACGTCTCTGATCGCGGTCGCTGGGTAGGGTAGACCTCCAAAGCATCCGATTGCACTTGCGCTGTTTGAAGCAACACAACATGCTCACCTCCCGGCGTACCACCTGCAGAGGATCATTGATGCACGTGTACGTGCATAGATGCCAACTCCCAACTTGGATACTGCTGATCCTGCCTGCAGGATGCTGAGCTGCACACGCCGACCCATCTCACGCTTGACTCATTCATCGCCCATGCCGAATCGACGACATCGACGTTCCTGTATCTTTTGTTATCCCTGCTGTCGCAGTCGTCGTCAGACGTGTGTTCACACGCGGCCTCGCACCTGGGCGTGGCGCAAAGCGTGGCGACTCTCCTTCGTGCCCTACCCTACCACGCTTCCAAAGGCACTATGGTGATCCCCGCTGAGATCACAGCACGACATGGCGTCAGCCAGGAAGAGGTTTTCCGAAAGGGCGGTAACGCCAAAGGAATTGACGATGCGGTGTTTGAGTTTGCCACGGTTGCAAATGACCACTTGATCACGGCGAGAGACATGTTCAAAGAAACAGGCAGCAAAGTTCCAGTGCCGGCAAGACCGGTCTTCCTTTCAGCGGTGAGCGCAGGCGGTCACAGGACGAGCCTCGGCATGGACGTTAATTGCGAAATTTGCCCAGGTTCCGACGGCCCTTTACCTTGAGCGGCTGGAGAAGGTGAATTTTGATGCTTTTCACCCTTCTCTTCAGCAGCGGAGTTGGAGGCTGCCGTGGCGTATCTGGTCGGGGAATTACAGAGGTACCTTCTAATCGTAGTTTTGTCGCCTTCGTATACGGATAGCTAGACACCGACACGAATACAGGATTTTTGTCGCGATATCCGCGAAGCTGGATATGTGGCAGGCCGGATTTCTGGGCACGCGAAGATCATGATGAACCACCTGGGCGCCTCTGTCGGAGTATAGGGCCTAACCTCCGCCTGCGTCTGCCTTCGCTTCACCGTCACTCACACAACCACCATCATCTCCAGGTCACCGCTGCTTTCACCCACGCCGTCGACGACCCGCTCTGTCTCGACGCCAGGTGTCACGACCATGCAGCGTTTATGTGGTGAGTCGCATCGCGAGGCCTGCACGGCCCCCTCTCCTCGCCGTTTACAACCACCTTTTCTGACCAACATGCGCTCGACGCCATTCCCAGACGAGATTCTCCAAATCGTCATCAACGAGCTCGACGACCCCACCTCCTTCAGCCTCATCTCCAAGCAGTACTACGCTTTCACTCAAGATCCATATGTCCGCGCATCGTACTTTCTCTCGCGGCATGGGCCGATACAGGCCCTGTACTGGGCACTTGGGAGGGGAAGGTTAATGAACGAAAGGGTCATAGACGTGCGTTCCGTACTGTTCCTGCATTCAATCCCGCTCCCCGTCTAAGCTCCCCTTCGAACCCAGACTCTCCTATCCTCTGGCGCCCACCTCTCGAGATATCTGGCCCAGTGTGCCATGCACCATTACTATCGCACTGCCCAAGTCCCATTCATCAAGACACCATGGGTTCGCTCTATGAATCTCCGCGTTTTCACCCATTTTCAGGCAGCTGCTGTGGGGCTCTACGGGAACGTCCCCCTCGGCAAGGGCGACGACGACGCCTCGCTGTTCGACACGGTCATCAAGGAGAGCCGATTCCCAACGGAACAACGTTCCACGAAGATTGAGACTCTTATGGATGTCCTCGAGAAGTACAAGGTGCGATACCCAGGCGTCGGCCACCCCACCTTTGTCTGAAACACCGCGCGCAGTTCATACCTTTTAGCAATAAGGTAAAGCGCTCCTCACGGACTGTATGCACCTCTGCTGAACTTCGGAACACTCACAGGACGCCATGATGGCTAACTTCCCCCTCGCGCTGTCCATTGAACCAAGCCTGCTCCCGCTGGCGCGTGCAAACGGTTTCCACATGGATCACAAGGTGGACCGCGCGCTTCATTATGTCCGGCAGTTTTTTTGACTAACCATTCTTCAGTACCGTGACTTTGTGTTCCGAAAGATGTTTGAAAAGCCGGCCATCGCATTCGAGGCGCGTGCAGATGAAATAGTCCGGAACGTGCAGGAGCTTGCTAGGCTCGATCCTCGGTACGTGTTGCAAGCAGGCGCGAGTCATTATGCGCTGACAATGATGTCGTCCCCTTCACGTCCTCAGTATGTTTTTGAGTCGTACAGTGGCTGCTGAGATTTGTCTGGAGGTCAAGACGAATGAAGCTGCATACAACGCGCTCAAGAGACTTGATAAGGAGGGAATTCTCAAATTTGACTTAGCGTGCGTGCCATCCTCCACTCAACTTCAACCAGGCTGCTAACATGAATTCGTTTCGTTGTCAGTGCTGTCATCGTTGCTCTGATCAAGGCATGAAGCCTACCAAGTGACGCGCTTTATATGCTAATCAATATCCTACAGACATACGCCAATACACGGTCCATCGGCAATGGCACCTGCTACGCTGCTCTCCGACAGTTGTACATTGACTTCCCTTCCAACGATCCGGTCGTCCGACACGTTCTCTTACTCCAGGTCTTCCTATCACAGGCGAGCAGTCCTGGTGCGACCTTCCCCACTGCAACTGCCATCTCGCACAAGCACTATGTGCAGGCGTGCAAGGAGAAAATCGAAAGTATCGGTCTCGCACCAGTCAAGCGCGCCGATCTACTCGAAGTTCTTGCTAACAGATTCGCACCTGAACGATTCGACGGTATCATCGAGTATGGACGCACTGTTCTGGGTATCTCGCCGACCGAAGTGGATGCTCTAGTGCAAGAAGTTGCGATGCGCTGTCTGGGAAACGGGTGCAAGGGCAAGATGTTGAAGACGCTTGTCGCTTCGTACGACTTTCTCAAGGGTGCTATCCGCGACACAGTTCAAGAGAAGTACAAACTGAGCCTAGATGATCTTCCCCCATGGCACGACGAAGAGGCATGCAATCTCTATGAGGCGCCTCTCTGTCAAGATTACATATTGCCAAGGCGGTATCATCCGGACAACTACTTCCTTGCGCCGGCGCATCCGAAACCCTCGATGTCGACAGTGGGAGCGCAAAGCTTGGAAGAAGGTGGTGGTGATAGCAGCCTAGTGTCGGAGCCTGACCGGCAAGATATACAGGGCATCCAGCCAGCGCCTTCCACGGCCACTCCCGACTTGGAAGACGAAGATCTTGTGCGTAATCCTCGAGGTTAGAGTGCGTCATTGACTGATCCTTCCGTGAGAAGGGAGCCATCGGTCAGGACACTCTATCGTCGATGATCCGCAAGGATGAGCTGGCGCCAGCTCGAGGCCGGCGGCGCTTCTACGAGACTTTTGCGACATACCATGAAACGCAAGGCAAGCTGACGTATCCTCTAGGTTTGTTTCCGTCGAACTCACAATGTGAATTCTACTGATTAATTACAAAATTCAGATACGACGCCCGTCGGAAGATGGATTGCTACCGAGTATGGTCCTCACAGTGCTGTTACCGCTATCTTTATGCTTCATTCCGTCGTCAACGGATCGCCCACGGTGCGTTTGGTCTATGCTGCCTCAGGGTTCTCCCTCTGAAATTCTTTGCAGGTCGTGCAATCGTATCTCGGCTCATCGGAGACGTTTGTATCTGCGAACCGTGTCCCAGTGACGCTGAAGCATTTCAAGTTTCTGGCTCGATTGGGTCGTGCAGCAGTAAGCTGTCATCCGACTTCTTGGTCTGTCCTTGATCTGACAGTGTTTCGTAGGCTACGTTGCTGTTCGATGATATCGAAGCTGGTGCTGAGTTTTACTTTAGCGAGGACGATTATATGTCCTCTCAGGAATCCAACGGGAAGAGGCGCCGTTCGAGGATCAGGATAAACTCGCGCACAGAACGTACAATCAAGACCGAATCAAGCCCAGGTCCCTCTTCCGATTTCCAAGCGTCACCTATCTCCACCGTCATCTCCAGTGAAGGATCCGTACGTCCGTGTCACAGACCGAGACGCGGAGCCTCATCGTCTACAAAGAACTACGCTGTTCCTGACAGCGATGATGAGATGATTGTTGACGCGAACGAGGATGATATTATGCACGAAGTACACGCCCTTTCGAGGAAGCGCAAGGCCGAGTCGAACCTGCAGAAGTGGATAAAACATCTATCTGTTATACTGAAGGAGGAACAAAAGAAGGTATGAGTGCAGTCATTCTGCATTTCTAGTGCTCACGAGCGGCACAGTACAAGGAGAAGAAGAGGACGTATCAACCACCAGCAGGCTTTACTGGAAAATTAAAAGTGCCGAAGGTGGGTCATGCAGTTGGTAGTACTCACGCGTATTGACCACCTTCCTCTCAGAGCGACTTTCACAAGAGCCTATCTGTTCAGCTTGCGCGACTACGCAAGATTGATAGGGAGAAGCGAATGCATCTCTATGGCGTCGACTGTCCCGATCACGACTACAGCTCGGGCGAAGAGGATGAGTATCACGCTAGGCCGACGAAGCGTCGAAAACTGGAGCTCGGAGATTGAGCGCCAGATACATACGAGCTACGGACACTTCCAACTACCCTGCATATCACCTCCGACTCCCACATATGGCACCCACACATTCACATCATATCACATCCCCGGGACTTTTCGTTCATAGCTTTTCCCTCACAGACTATATGATGGTAACGTATCGACCCAACTAATGTCGGATACCCACATATCGTACTGCCTCACAATAATGATATTCCTGTAGATGTTTTGGCGCAGCGCACATATGGACAAGGTCAGATCCTGTGCAGCTACAGGGCCGGGGTTGCAGGAGAGCGCGTCACCGGGGCTGTCTTTCCCTTGTTTTTACGCCTCTTCACCACACCTTCCTTCGCCATGGCCGACCTAAGGCGACGGCGGGCACGCTTTACGGCACGTGCGGCGGAAATTTCTGCCGAGCTGTCGCTGGTGACTGCTGCGAAAAGCTCTGACATCGACTGGTGGGGACTGTGCCTCGCTGACATATCGCCAGACGATCCGCTGGAAGCCGAAGACGTGGATGCAAATGAGGTGTCTGCATTTTTCTTCACCAGCCATCGTCCAGATCAGCAGGACGTAACGAGTGAGACGGAGAAGGTCTACCTGCATGTTGCATAGCTCCTTCCACCTGCGCAGCGAGGGTAGCTCCGTACAGGGCTTGCTGAACCGTGCGAGAGGGGACGGCGGTTCTTGCACATGCTTGTACTCCTTGGGAGTCCTGGGAGTCGAGAAAGAAAGATAGTAGTTCATAACGAGTGACCGGGGTGGTAGAGAACGTGGGTGTTTTAAGTCGTGAATTTCGTACAGGTTCGTTGGCTGATGTCTGCCGCGCGTCGAGGAAGCGGCATTATATACGAGATCCTGGTAGGCAGCCTCTATGCTGATACCTTCACGGCTGACGAGTCGATTGTCGGCTAGGGATAGCTCGTGCAATCAGACAGTTCCGCGCGGCTTGCTCGCGCACTATCTAGATGTTTGAATCTGGACTGCAAGTAGTGCGTGATGTCATTCAACTGCAAGAGATAGATATACAAGGTGCGTGATCCATTCCTTCGCGATCCCAATCCAAAGCTCCAGCGACCTTAGTGAGCATATTGATATCTGCAGCACCAAGCCCTAAGCAATCCCTCAGTACGAGTTTCTCCAGCTTGTACTTTGTCGTGCTTCGCGCGTACAAGGCATCGCGCAGGACGTTCGCGGCCCCGGCCGCGAAGTTTACCTCACGAAGAACCAAGGTCCGCAGCGCGGGTAGCATGACCTCCTCACCGCCCTCGGTGCCGTCATTTGCGCCGCTTTCCCGGATCTCTGCGCCCCTATCAAGCCCATAAAGCAGCACCTCCCTGATATCGGACGGTTGCCATTGCGTCAGCCGTGCCTCTCTGAAATCGCCGAAATGGCCGAACACGGTCAGCCATGCCGATATCTCTGCGCCGGGCAACGGTGTCATCTGCAGCACACGTGTGTCCGCCGTGCGCAGATGGCGGCAGACGGCCTCGAGGTAGTCGACAGATGGCGCGATCTTGAGGCTCAGCTTCTGCTGGTCGGCGATCGAATGCGAGTACGGGGCGGGGCTATCGGGCTGGAAGAGGATGTTGCAGGATGTTCGCCCGTGCAAAATGGAGATGCAGTCCGGCTCAGACCTGCGTGCAGACGCCAACTTGTCCTTTACGGAAGGCATCGAGAGCACGAGCGCGTCGAGGTTCCTGTCCGAGCCATAGACGAGGGTCATGCGCGTCGTAGAGGGAAACTTGAGCAATTTGAGCAGCGTGGAGCATGCCAAACTGTCTCCAGACAGCGTAAGCTCCGCAAGCGAGGGTAGCGCGATAGCTTCTGGCTTCGCCCGCGCAAGCATCTGGGCGTGCCCTGAGTGTAAAACGCCATGTAAGGCGAGCGATACGAGGTGCGGCATTAGACCGAGCGCGTACGCGACTTCTTCGATTGCGGGCCTGGCGAGGCCACGATTGTCGACGCGAAGGTGCTTCAGCGCGCGGAACGGTAGTGGATCCTCCCACGGAAACACGTAGCAGTTCAGCGTGAGTTCCTCCAGGTGCACCTGCGCCGTCTGCAGACTGAGCGCCACCACTGGGCAGAACCATCCGCCGTCAAAGCCTGCGTTAGGCGTCGACAGCCGGAATGTGCGCAGGAGTGGCGCGGGACGCTGGAGAAGCGCGGTGATATCGTCGTATACCCACCAGTTGACTGAGAGATCGAGGGAGCGGATACGATGTATGTCGGTGAGTACGAGGCGGAGGGATTTAATGGGTATAGGCCGCGAGAAGTAGCAGTTCGATCCCCCGGCCGTCCGCACGTCAAGTGGTACTTGCTGGGAGCGCTCCAGCATCGCCTGCATACACTCTGTGTGACGGGTGACGACAATGGTGGACCATAACAGCGGCGATGAGAGGGATACAGCACGCCAGAGCTGGCAGACGTGGCTAACGCGGATCCAGGAGTACGGACTGCGGTCGCGGTTGCACGCGACCACGTTGTACGGTGGTAGAGGCTTGTCGGAGACATGTGCGAAGTCGCTGGCATGGGCTTGAAAGATGCGCATTAGGATCTCGGGCGGCATGCGCAAGATTGGAGAGGCCTTCTCGTCGTGCAGAGGGGCCGACATGGTAGGGTATGCGCAGCCTGGGCTGTGCTCCGTCAGCGGGGCCTCACAGGAGCCAGGGAGCACTCTACCTTCGAAGACAGGCAATCGGCGATACTTGTAGATGTTCTCTGAGAGTCGCGCTGGGAGGTCGTGAGAGTGCGAGAAGGTGGGTGGGAGAGTTGCTCCCGTGAGACTATCCAATCAGCTACTGATATCAATGAACGCCATGAGCAATCGTCCTGCAGCGATCGGGAGGTCACGGTAGTTAATAATCCGGAAAGAAAGGGGCTAAAGCGGGGTCAAATGGGACAGGAGGTGTGCCAATGTGACCACGGGGTTGAAACTCAGGCTTTCGGACGCCTTGGAAGGCGGTTAGCGCCATAAGCGGAAAACGCCCGCCTTCCGATCCTAATAAAGGTAAACAAAACGCTCATTCGTCAGCGCGTCAGCGGTCATGGGTACAGAGCAATGCAGCGTATTCGGAGCGTGGTAGACGTGAGAATGATAGGGCGGCGCCGAGATGCACGCATACATGAGCGGAACGTCGTGCAGGTACCAGCTGACTGAGCCCTGCATCTCTCAGACTCGGACGTCGTGACTTCGGATAACCTACGAAGAAAGGGGTAGGGATCTTCGAAAGGAGATACGAAGCCTCGCGGCCCTGTTAATTCACGGAAGCATCAGTGTACCTGAGGCGCATGCGGCCTTCTTCGAGATAGCTTGCAACGCGACATCGACCTTGGCCGGCTGACCGCACCGTGCTTACTCGTGCTGTGCGACATCCGATGGCACGCAGCGGTCCCGCAAGGTCTTGCAAAACGTGGTTCACATTCTGATCTATGCAGCACTGAACTGACGCTGAAGCCTACAAACACATACAGTATCACCTCTCACAATACGCAGCGTACAGGAACATACCTCCAACCGAGGCTGACGTCTAATCGACGATCTCGGAATCGTCGTCATCCTCTGCATCTGCCTCGCGTGCGCGTTCACGACGAGCAGCGTCGTTTGCCTTGCGCTTGAGCGCCTTGTTTTCTTCTAGATCCTTGAGGCCAAGGACCTTGTTGCAGCCCGTAGTCGGGCACGGCTTACGCGCCGCGTGACTATTGCCGAGATAGTCACGAATGGCTTTGCCAGAGAAAGAGTGCCCACAAATCTTGCTGCAAGTCACGAGCGGGGGTTAGACTTGTCATGGTGAGACATACGACCGCAACGTACGAAGTGAGCGGGTCCACTAGAATGGTGAGAGTGATGGGGCACTTGTAATCCTGTGTCACGCCGCCAACTTCAATTTCATCGTCGTCACTGACATCGCCATCCTCTGTAGATACATTCTGCTTCAGACGAAGTGCGGGAGTCAGACAGTAACCCGAACGGACCTTTGGGTATAAACTCTGCGATAGGCGGCATGGCTTGGTTGGGGTTCCGAACCTCCTACTCGCGAGTAAAGGCATGAATATCCGGGACTGAGCTCATAATAGGGCAGAAGTATACGAACAAATACGGCTTCGCGGAACTTCGCGTACGCCTCGGTCTTCGCGTATTTCTGACGCGTCGTCTTCTGCGCATACGCCTGTTGTCTCTCCTGCACGCCGGTTTCGTACCGTGCAATCACATCTGTCTGAAATTTATCGAGGTTCGTGATTTTTATCAACCGCGTATGGCGCGCCGGCACTCACGATAGCTTCTCCGCGTGCGACCTGCTGTTGTAAGTCCCGCAGCGTCTCCTCATGCGTCAAAAGCTCATTTTCCAGGTCCAACAGACCCCTCATCAGCCCGTCGACGTTGCCCAAGACCTGCAAACCCGGTCAACGCGTCGTCCAACACCGGTCGGCTTGCCGAGTCAACGCACCTTCTCGCCCTTCTCGCCCTCCGCAAACTCTGCCATCGAGGCCCCAATGTCGCCTACGGCCGTGTACCACTTTAGATGCGTCGCGACTCGCACCCCGTTCCAGTCGTCGGACATGCCGCCGATTTTCCCGTTCTGCGTGCGGTCGAGGGGCTGAGGTCCAAAGTCTGCGAGCGGGTCCTTGCCGACGTCCACCGGCGGGCCGCTCATATCGTCGTCGTCATCGTCGTCGTCTCTGTGTGCAGCGCGTTGGCCTTTCTCTTTCTTCACGCCCTTGGCGCGGCGCGGTATTGGCTCCTCGTCGTCTTCCTCGATGTCTTCGCCGCGCTGCTGGAACTGACTCGGTCGTTCCTCCTCAATCGCGTCAGACATCTCTCTTCTCAGGCGACGAGTAGACATTTTGAGACGTTTTCTGTAAGAGTGTGGCCGTCGGTGGTGGTGGTTGGGGGTAAATTGAACGCGGTCGCGAATGGTTGGCGCGCGTTGCACCCTCAGACGCCGGAGGGGAACTTTAGGGCAGGGCGGCCCGTGTGCCGCCTTCAACGCTTTCCGAGCCTGTCCTTGCTCATTATCTGCGACGACGAGCTCGATGGCGGGCATCTTCTACTCGCTGCGCACCCTCGCCAGGGTGTGCCAGCCCTTCGCATGGTCACCTCTGCAAGCGACCGCCTGGCGCGCCGCCCGTCTCTCCCCGCTCAGGTCCCTCCCAACATCACCCCCGTTCGCCTCTTCCTCAAAGCTACTACTCGCACCCTTCGCCCCGCGGGCCTTCCACACCTCGCCGCCCGCATGCGCGACGCTCAACCAGGCGACGCGCCGCAAGCACAAGCGCAAGCCGAAGCGGCCGACGTCGCCGCTGCTCGAGAACAACACGCAGAAGAAGGGCGTCGTCTCGCAGATCTTCTTGATGAAGCCCAAGAAGCCGAACTCGGCGAAGCGCAAGGTCGCGAAGGTGAAGCTCACGAACGGGCGCACCGTGCAGGCGTACATCATGGGCGAGGGGCACAATCTGCAGGAGCACAGCGTCGTGCTCGTGCGCGGCGGCCGTGCGCAGGATCTGCCTGGTGTTCGGTGAGTGATGCCGACACTGGGTTGCGGAGTATGCAGACTAAGCTGCGTGCTTCAGGTACAAGCTCGTACGTGGAACATTTGACTTTGGTGGTGTGCCAAACCGGATGAATGCACGGAGCAAATACGGAGGTGAGCTTCGATCGCAACATATTCCTTACGCCTCCTCACGTTCTCTGTAGCCAAAAGGCCAAAGAAGTAGAGCGAGCTATATACCCACCGGCCTGTATATTCACGTCGCAGTTGAACGCATTCGCCGCAGTCATCATTGCACCAAGCAGCGCTGGGTGGTGATCTATCTATTATCTGAGACAACTATCGTACAGGTGAGCACAGAGCCGTGTGTGATTACTGATACAAGGGAGTTACAAATACGCATTATTGCAGTACAATAGACGCAGATGATCCGATACATGAACATGTTGTGTGCAGCGAGGTATATTTTGCGGACCGGGTGCGACCGCCCACATACTGAGCGACGCGCCCGTGTCATGCAGAATGCTGGAGCTGAAGCTGAGTCCCATGGATCTTCATCCCACATCACCCGCATTATGAGCCGGATATCGTTTGTTGCCCTCCTTTCCGATCCGCACAGCCATCCATCCATCCGCATCCCATTGTCTTGTATGATACATCCTCCTCGTGACTAGCGCCATCGGGGCCCGTTCTCGGGGTCATGCCCGTCGCAGGGGCACAGACGCGACGCCCACGGATATCTCTGGTATGGGCTCGCCGTCTCCATCGCTTCGTATCCGGGTATGCGGGTTGTGCTGCGTCGGCATCTGTACGAACACGGCGACCTGCAATGGCGCGCCATCATCGTATGATGGAAGTGTTATTGAGTCCTCGGACGACCGTGACGTGCCGGTGTCCATGGAGGTGTCCCGAGATGGGACGTCTAATGGGGGTCGCGGATGCCGTGCGAACATGCGCGAGAACGGGTTGGTGAGGAGTGAGTTCATATGACTCAGATCGACCTTCTCTGGAGGTGCGTTTATGAGCAGGCGGGCAGCTACGGGCTGTACACACACAGGAGCGCCGCAAGCGTCAGTGTCTGAGCGTACTGTGAACGGTCAAAGCAACGCACGTCGATTTCGTCCCAGTCCGCGACATCTGGCGTCGGCCCTATGTACACATCCCACAGCTTCGGTTTCTCGCCAAGCTCGATGCGGTTATTTAGGAAGTGCAATGCAGCTTCCGGAGGAAGCGTGCCGTTCGCGATTTGCTCCTCTATTCGCCGACGGTGCCGGCGTCGGATGACGAACGAGCGGAGGACGATGGCAGAGGAGACAAAGAGCAGCACGAAGAGTGTCGCGAGAAAAGTGAGGCTGGACGAGTTTGGCGCAAAGATGGAGTCCATCGACAAAAGAGCGTGCAAGGGTGCCGAGCAAATACCATTCGAGGGTGATGACGGGTGGGGCGGTAGTAAGTTATGTTGCGGGATTGACAGGGCAACAGGATTTGCATGGACATCAGACGGAGCAAGTATTCAGCCCGTTAGCCTGGATCGCAAGGTGTAAAGAAAACATGACGCACAGGTAGAGGGTCGACGAGGGCGGAGACGATCCAGTATTTGTTTGCGTAGGTGAAGTCGAGGGATTGTTAGAGGTCGTGGGCGTCGTAGATGAGCTTGTGCTCGACATTGTGTGCGCGGTGCATGGACCAGATGCGTGTGGCGAGAAAGATGGTCGTCGGGTGGCCTGGTGAAGATATAAAGCGGCCGAGAGTCTTGTACTGCGGCGGGAGAGAGCCTGTGCTCGTCAGTCAGGAGTCGGCTGTGCGGGGTATTGGTAGTAGAGGCTTTGTGCGGGGACCGCTAGTCAGGACAAGAAGGTAATTATCCGCGCTCGTCCTTACGTAACCTGCGTCGTCAGGCCGCGGGTTCCCTCTTCGAGGCCGTCGAGCTCGAGGACGACGGTACTGCGCTTGTTGGTTGCCCGAGGAGACAGCACACCTTTGTCAAAGTGGCTGCTCCGGTCAAGCGAAACCAGCGGCTCATTTCAAAGCTGCCGGTAAGACCACGCTCGATCGGCCATCAATGCATCACCTCCTGTGGCCATCGTCACCGTCAGCCTCGCCTGTGCCCGCGTATTTCGCACACCAATATGCTTGAACCTTGGACCTTATGTCGAACTGGTGGTGGAGGGCCGGGTTCAAGAACCCAGCCTCGAGGTTGGTTGGAGACTTGGGCGTGTCGCAAGCAAGCGTCGTGGGACCGCGTCGACGCTTTCATTTCATACTGATATCATGTCCCGTCGAGGACGACGTCATGGCCGGAGCTGTTAACGCCAGCTATGCCGAGAACCTGAGGATAACACCTGCCACGGTCCTAGGAGTCTTGTACTATGCCGGTCGCGCGCGTGTGGCGTCGCGCAGTACACATACATTTCGCACCCACCGAAGGCATGTGTGTCTTATTCTCGACCTTATGTGCACTTAGGCGGGCCTGGAGGGAAAAGGCGGACGTGTATTGCTATCGCCTCGCAGGTGAGAGGGAGGAGGGAAAGGGGGAGCCGATATCATGATCGCTCGATGCTGCCTTTATATGCCCCCCCCATGCACGATATTTTCAGCAATGTCTGAATTGACGCGAAATCAACCTCCAAAGAAGGAGGCGAGCGCGGGAAAAACGTCGGGCTGCTGCTGATTTGGAATGTGCGCCCGCGATCGCCGACACACCCCACAGGCCGAAGTAAACACAGAGTCGAACAACGCAACGCAACGTGGTTCAAGTTGGTATCGCCCTTCGCGACGGTCACACCAAGACAACCCTGACAAAATGAAATCCTTGTGTTTGTTCATCGTTGTCCGTGTGGTACGGAATATGGGCGTCTCGGGGATGGAACTGCCCTCGTTACCGTCCACCCAACCCACACCGCGACGTCGGCCACACGTCCATCGCGAGGCATTGATAAGCTAGACAAAAAGCCAACAGAAGTTCCACATATTCATTTACGATGCGCATCGGAATAGCGCGAGGCGCCATCGAGCTAGTGGTGCGTTCATACGGCGGCAAATTAGCAAGCAGCCTCGTTGCTGCAACGTTGCGCAGCCCCACGGACACTGTCATGTCGACATCGCCGCAGGCACCGCGAATCCCATCGGAAAATGAACCAGTGCGATAAGGGGACGCTTCTGCATTCGCCGGCGGGGACGTCGGACCAGCGGTACGCGGTCTTCGCACAGCGCGGCTCGTGCGTTGTTCTGTTGCGCTTCGACCGTGCACGAAGTGTCTGGCATGTGTTTTGGATAACCGAGTAGACGTTGTCCGCTTCAGGGTCCCCTTCTCTTTGAGCCTGCCTTTGTGAGAATGTCGCTTTGTCCAGGCTGCGTTAATGAAGTCAGCGTTCATGCTCAGGGTTCTGCACTCGCCGCTTCCGTCCCGTCAGATTTCAGCGACGGGACGCCATGATACGGTCTAGACTGCGGCAAGTTTGTCAGTAGGAAATAAGGAAAGATGCTATGCTTAACCGTGACGAACTCTACTCAGAGGCCAAATCTTCAGATCTAGGAGCGCAAGAAGGTGCATTGCAGGCCATGTCTGGTATGATTGGCTTCAGTACAGCAAGACGATATGTGACGGCACTGAACCGTATACACCCTAACTTCAGGTCAAGGGTCAATTCAAACACCACACGCAGTCCTGGATATCTGAACACGCACCTTCCTAGAAACCACACATCGACAGCCACATCGAACACGGGTCGGAGAACCGAGCCGACGCCCACCAGCGCGCCGGCTCCCATACGTTCAACAGCTGGTATTAATTTTGTGTTGGTACTGGTATATGTACAGGCGTCTCAGTTCGTTAAAATATATCGTATGGCGGAGAATCGAAGAAAGAAGAAAAGACAAAGGAAACAACGGCAGACCAAGAAGCAGGTCCCGCAGCTGGGACGGTATCAAGGAGTGTAAGAGTGGGCGGCGGAGAATATGGGTGCACAGCGCAGCGTGTCGATAGAAGATCGTCCGTAATACGCGCGAGTGCGAGGGGAGGGCGGGTTCGATATGTGGGATATGGGCGGTGGGATGTCAGATATGATATATGATATATGACCTGGTAGGCGGGCGGCGACGCCCTCGAGCTGGTCACGCGGTGGCACTCGCGGGCAAGACTAGAGGGGCAGCGCGTCGGCCGTGCGCGCGGGCGCAGGCCGCTGGTCCGCGAGGAAGCCCGGCTGCGCGTACAGCGCGCCGTACACATTCAGGTGGATCGTGACGAGCTTCTTGAGCTTCTCCGCGAGGTGGCGGATCTCGGGCATGAGCGGCTCGAGGCCCGCGCCGTCTGCGCCAGGGTCGGACGGCGACTGCGACGGCGCGGCAGACGACGCGGGGACGAGCAGCGCGAGCGTCGTGTCCTCGACGACGCGTCGGATGCGCTTCTTCATGAGCGTGCTCAGCGGCGCTTCCGCGCGCAGGTTGCTATCCGTCCAGCTCGTCGCGAGCTTGAGCAGCGCGGGGTCGGGGAGGGACGGCGATTGCGATGTTGTAATTTGGGTTTGGGTTTGTATTTGAGTTTGAGCTATCGATGATTCTGAGGCAGACGCAGACGGGGAGGGTATACGTGGGCGTGCCCGTGCTTCACTTGCACGCACCGTGAGCTGCAAAATAACGTTGCCAAGCTCCTCGCGCCAATTGGCAGTCTCCGCCGCCTTCTCGCTAGTCTCAGCCGAAGGCGCTGAGGACGCGCCCTGCACGAAGCAATGGCCGATGTGCGCGGGCCCGATCTCCCAGATCTCCTTCTTGATCGCGAGGAGCTCGTCGTGGCGCACAGCCGCGCGCGTGCCGTCCTTACGCGCGGCCGAGGCGGAGTGCGTGAGCTGGCGGAAGAGCATTAGGAGCATATATAGCGCAGTGAAGTCCGCCGCGTCCGTGCGGAGCGTGCTGAGTCGCACATGGTCTAGGTACAGGGTCTCTGGGTATGCTGGGCTGGCAGCCGCGAGGGCATTAGGTGTTGAGGGGGAAGTCGAGGGCAGTAGGGGCGAGGCAGGGTCGAATATCAGGTTCACGATCGCACGGGTGACGGCGATTTGTATCTGTACGGCGCGCGGGTATTTTACAAACTCTGCGAGGACGAGGGAATCTTTAGGACCGGGGGTAGCGCTTGCCGCTACGAGCTCTTCGTGCGCGGACTGGAGCCAGCGCTGGGTGGCGGTGAGGGTGAGCGGGCCCTGGCCTTTCTGTCTATTTTCTTGGAACATCTGCAATTCAAACTGCGCCGCAGAGTGCACGAGATAAGGACGGAGGGTTTGGAGCTGGTGGTTGGCTACGTCCTGCCGTGTATAGAAAACACGCGGGTGAGCACGAGATAAACGCGCGGAAGGGGCGACGTACAAGCTTCATGAGCTCCATAATCTCGAAGCACTGGCGGATGGCTCGAACCGCATCGGCCTTCGAACCGGTGCCGCCTGGTGCACACGATTTCGCTAGGGTCACCATCTGGTCGACGACGTGATCGCGCATGGGTGCGCAATAGCACCGGATGATGTCCCCCACGGCTTGGAAAACGCCCGAGGGGTCAAAGAGGCCGTGTTCGATCTCCTGCTGAATAAGGTCCGCATCGAGGATCGAGCGCAGATAGGATACGTGCGAAGCGTTTTGTTGAAACTGGGGGTGGAGGAGCTGCGGACGCATGGTCAAACCCGCAGGCTGCGTGATAGGTGGCTGGATGATCGAAATGAGCACTTCCAAGAGTTCGCAGAGAAGTGGTTTCAGACGCGAGGGGGATCTCAGCGTCATGAAGTCACCTGTCGACGAGAACACCCGTATGGGCCTGCCAGTGGGGAGCGGCACCGAGCTGCATACGCACATACGCTCGCGCAACTTGCCCCCTGCATCGCAAGTAGCGCAGGTGCAGCCGGACTCCAACTCGCGCAAGATGGCCGCCCAATATTTATCGGCAATGTCGCGCTTACGCCGACTGAAGGTTGGTCGGAACTGGAGACCGGGATCAAACAAAAGATCATGACCTACAAAAGGCATGATCAGCACGATCGAACACGGAAGAAGATTGGGACTGGAGAAACACTGACGGAGCTGGGGGTTCCTGAGAATGGCCTCCAGGTCCAGTTCCTTGAGGGTAACACGGTTGATAGGAGGCTGATGAGAAGGTACGTGCGGCGGCGAGGGCTCGGTGGGAGTCACAGGCACCGACTGTGCAGTCCGATTAGATGGTAACGGGGACGGCAGCGATGGGCTAAGGCTTCCAGGACAAACCAGAGACACACCGAGTCTACGAGGCTCGATCGCCGAGACCACACCCGTGTCTCGAATATCGGTGAGACGTGGAGGCGCAAACCTGCGTGCAGGGGACGCCAGCATGCTGGTATAGGGAGTGCGCACCCTGCGCACTCTGCGCGAACATGGGGGTATCGAAGAGGGTATCTCGATGCGCGGTCGCTTGGGCTTCGACGGGCCCTCTTGGCGCGGGTGTACGGTGAAGGACGAGACTACGGACTGGGATGTGAGCTGTGTGGGCTGCCAGGCGACGAAACGGTGGCCATGCTGTGCGATGAGCTTGGTGGGTATACGAGGGGTGGCCGAGTGGTCGAGCAGAGCGGGGTCTTGGGAAGGAATGTCTTGGGACGACTTTTGCTCCTGGCGTGTGCAGGCTGCGTCGGTGTCTGCCTTGCGCTTTCTGCTCAGGGAGTGGATTGCGGGAGACTCATTGGAACAGCCGTCCATGAGACGAGGAAAGGGAGGGTGGGTGATAGCAGGGAGGAAGAAAGCATGGTGGACCATATTTAGGGAGAGGAGGGAGCGCGTGGTAGCAGTCCCGCTTGACATACACACGCTCCCATCACCCCTCAAACCTTTCGCCCGATTTCAGAAACACACGCAGGTCAGACGCTGCAAGGCGTCCCATGCATTTTTTTGTCTTTCTATTGTGCCACAGAAGGCAGGCAGAGGCAGGCCCTAGCAGGGATCCCGCGTGTTTTGTGCACCAAACCCGCTTGTGAGCCTGGCGAGCAGCTGCTGGCGATCCTCCCTCGCAAGCGGCCAGGAGACTCGTTCATGCACGCGTAAACATACAGGAGACAGCCTTGACTTTGTATGGCAGCCCCCACGGTCCAAGACATTTGGACGCAGCAACATGTCGCGACATCTCAACCGCAAACTACCGTCCCCACCGATAATCTTGCGACAGCAGTCTATTAACCAGGTCAGGACACCCACCAAGATATCTCTGTACTTGCTAACAAACCCGGTCGGCGGATCAGCTTCTCTAACAATCTCCGTCAGGTTATCGCCCTCAGGCTGCATGTTTTCCACGTTCCCATCGCTCCGGTCCACCTGCTTTATCTCGCCGAGCAGCATCGAAACGCGCAAAGCCTCCGTGCGAACTCTCCTCATGCAGAGCCGCACATAGGCATATGTGGCAAGCACCCTCTTCCGGCATCCTCCAAGTGAGTGCCATCTAGCATCTTCCCGAGAGCGAGAACGATGAATGCCGATGCTTTTACCCCAGCCTCGGGGCACGCAGGCCGTCTGGGGTCGACCGTGCACGTTGCGGACCGGCAGAGCTGCCTCCATATGACATCTCTTACCCGTCACTCTGAACGTTCCAGGATACCCAGAACAAACTTCATCCGGATATCTAATCTTGTGACCGGAGTTTGGTCGTTTCTACACCTTATATTCGACACGAGGCTCTTGGCCGCTCGCCATGAATTCTCCATAAACCCTCGCCCATATGTCACGCCCTGTCTCGCGCCACTGCGGCGTGTCCACGTAGTATGTCCTGCGAATCCCGCCCCGCATCGACCATGCTCACATGCACCGTACATACAGTCCAACAGGTTCGACATCCCCCGTTTCCGCTATTCGATGGCTAGCCTCACGCATGCACCGCTAGGGGGTCCAATCTGATTGTTGAATGATTGTTAAACACTCCCCAGCATTGCATCCTCGCCACTGGCGACATTGTGTCTCGATGTCTCGCCACCGCTCGACGTCCTGCGCTGATCTCCCTGCATCTGCTCATTTCGCTGCTCCATCCATCACTATAAATCAACGCCTTACGGCTTATAGGAACCGATCAGCCTTCGGGGGCCCGTGACTAGCCGATTCTCAACATCCTCAGCCTGTTGCAGCTTGACTCGAACATGATTCGGGCCCCCCTTGCCTTGATTTCCCTAGCACAGGGGGCCCGACTTCACACCGTCGCAGTTTGCCCGCCGCGCAAAGTTTAACTTTCATCAGGCTCGTTTGCGAAGGCACATTTCGAACGCACATTACCACGACGCTGAAGTTTTCGCCACTGACGCCGCACCGGCACGATGCCTACGGATATCCCAGCGTGGGCGAAAAGTACATCGCCGCCATCGCGCGTCCCTTCCCCCAACAGCCATTGGGCAACGTCGTCCCCGGAGTTACAGCTGGTTAGCGTTCGCACCGCCGTGACAGTGTTTCCATTGGCTACGGCACCTTTCATGGTAGGGTCCCGCACTGTCTAGACTGTGTCCTGGACGGTCACACTCCATTCAGTTCGACTGCATTAGCTACATTAGACACCGCTGCGGGAACTCTGAACTCTGACCATGTGCACACCGTCCGCATCGACCGCTGCTCCGATCGAGCATTCTGTCGAATGGCGTGTGCGTGGCCGCCCCCCAACGATCCCTGACCAACCGTCCCCAAATACATGAAGACGAGTAGCTGCTGGATTTGACGTCACGCGGTGGCAGGTAGCGGCAAGGCAGGATTTCCAATGGAAAAGTGCATCTTACTGGTATTGGAGGAAATGCTATAAACATCAAGGAAACGAGAAATCCATGCTGCGTTATCGTTTGCGTACAAATCATCTGGAAACGTCCGTCGTCTCGTGGGTCAAGGCGGGCCTGTCGTGCCTGCTCTCGCCGTCCTTCATGCGTCGTCGATCAGCTTCTCTTCTGGATGACCATCAGCTTTAGCGTCCTCCGTCGGCCTCTTGGCTGCCTTGCGGCCGTAGAACTCTTGTATAATCTTAGGATTGATACGGTTGAGCTGCTCCTTAGGGAAGATACGGAGGAGCGTCCAGGCCAGGTCTAGCGAGTCGAAGATGCTTCGCGCTTCATAGGCACCTATTCGCACACACCCATCAGCAGTGCGTCGGTGATAGGTGTGGGAAGATCTTACCTTGACCCACGAATTGGCGTTCAAACTTGTCCAGGAACTCCAATGCGAGCTTGTCCTCCGGCGACAGGGCCTCCTCACCCACGACCGCCTTCATCGACGCGGCATCGCGGCCAATGGCGTACTTGGCATACTGCAGGCAAGTAAGCACACCGCCAATATTGGACGAAAACCACCACGCACCAGCTGGTTGGAAACATCACCGTGGTCTTTCCTGGTCAGCTTCTCACCGATTGCACTCTTCATCAGACGTGAGAGCGATGGCAACACGTTGATTGGCGGGTAGATTTGTCGATTGTGCAATTGACGGTCGACGAAAATTTGGCCCTCAGTGATGTAACCCGTCAGATCAGGGATGGGATGGGTGATGTCTGTGGCCACGAGTTAGAGCCTAGAAAGATAGGAACGCCATGCGGCACGCACCATCGTTCGGCATGGTGAGGATGGGAATTTGTGTAATGGAGCCATTGCGGCCTTGAACACGTCCCGCACGTTCGTATATAGTTGACAAGTCCGTGTACATGTAACCAGGGTATCCACGACGTCCCGGCACTTCCTCACGTGCGGCGGACACCTATAGGACGCGTTAAGCTTCGGCCGTGACGTCGCGTTCGGACGATGAAAAACACACCTCGCGCAGCGCGTCTGCGTAGGACGACATGTCCGTCAGGATGACGAGCACATGCTTCTCGAGCTGGTACGCGTAGTATTCCGCGGTCGTGAGCGCTAGCCGGGGCGTGATAATTCGCTCGATGGTCGGGTCGTTTGCCAGGTTCAAGAAAAGCGTAACACGGTCCAAACTGCCGTTCTCCTCAAAGTCCTGCTTGAAGAACCGCGCCGTCTCCATGTTCACACCCATCGCCGCAAAGACGACCGAGAAGTTGTCTTCGTGACCGTCGTGCACGTCCTTCGTGGGCCGCTTTACGAGGCCCGCCTGCCGCACGATTTGAGCGGCGATCTGGGAACAAATTCATTATCAGCACACTTCCGCGGTGTGCAGTGCATGACACGTCCTGACCTCATTGTGCGGAAGACCAGCCGCTGAGAAAATCGGAATCTTCTGCCCACGCGCGATAGAATTCATGACGTCGATGGTAGAGATACCGGTCTGAATCATCTCCTCAGGGTATATGCGAGAATATGGGTTAATAGGGGATCCTGGTGGACACCATGAGCACACACGAGGAGGCTGCACGGAGAGGACTGCTCACCGTTAATGTCCAGATAGTCCTCCGCAAACACCTTCGGCCCCTGGTCGATAGGCTGTCCGGACCCGTTGAATATACGTCCAAGCATGTCTTCCGCAACAGGAAGCTTCATGCTGCTGCCCGTGAACTCGACGTGCGTGGCCTTGACGTCGACTCCTGACGTGCCCTCGAAGACCTGCACGATAGCCTTCTTTCCCTGCACCTCCAACACCTGTCCACCGCGTTTTGAACCATCTGGAAGGGTCAATTGCACAATCTCATTGTATGACGGGAACTAGTGCAAACGAGGCGGGTCAAGGGCTATTACGGGTATCTTTGGTTTCAAGCTCACCTTGACATTGTCCAACACGACCAGTGGTCTATAGCTCCCATTTAGGACAGGTCACGCCTAAAGTACCACATGTGGTAAACTCACCCATTGATAGCAGAGACAGTACGATAGTCTGGGACTTCATTCAGACCTAGTTATCGGGAAGTCTCAGTCCTTCCTCTGCTCACCTAGATGGGGCTGTACGCGATACTCTCGCGTTACCGCAGCCGCGTTAATGGCTGCGAGCTCCTTGTCACTTATTCTTGGATCGGCGGCCATCGCAACTGAAGGTTAATTGGGATGGTGGGCGATGTGGATGACGAGGAGGAGGTAGAGTTCCTCGAGTGCCGAATCCTGCGTAACAAGCGCAGGCGCTCGTGATTGACGCTCATCACATCCGCGCGGGCTGTTTGTGGCAGACGGAGTCGGATGCGACAATGCTCATAGTATGGACGGTAGACCAGTGGGTATGCAAATATTACGAACGCAGTAACATATGAATAGCACAACAAAAGCCCTAGAATACGATCTTCTTTCCCTGAGGAGCGACGATGCCCGGATTCTGCATCTCCTTCAACTTCCGCTTCGCCTCCCATGAAGGATGCAGAGGCTTGTCCTCATTATTGCGACCTACACACGTACAGGTAGTAAGTAACTGAAATAGAAGACGTGGTAAAAAGACGCGAACCTGATGGGCGTGCGGGGGCTGGGTAGGAGGATGGCGGTCGATGGGCAACCGGTACACCGGCGTGGGGACGCGACCTGTCCTGTTGTCCACCGGCCTGCCCTGTCCTGGCTTGTCCAGGGCGAGCTCTCCCTTTCGACTCTTTACCATAGATTTCTTCTTGCTTCTTGACGTGATTTGCGTTCTTGCCGAATTTCTTCTCCCATATCCTGTGGCATATTTGTGAGTCGACGCAAAGCGGAGTCTAGCCACGACACTCACGCCCGCCGTGCCCGTTGACCTCTCCTGTTCTTCTTCGGAGCATCAGCAACCTCGCCTTCACGATCGCTGAAGTCTGAGTCCGAGTGTCCGCGAGTGAAGCCGACGGCAAGCGATGGCAGAAAAGTCGACTCCGCGGAGCTCTTGCCTTTGGCGGCTGCCACCGCTCTTGAAGCACTAGCCTTGGTGGGTTTTGGCTTTTTGAGATCGCCTTTGTTGTTGTCACCATCTTCGTCGTCCTCGTCAGACTCACTGTCCTCGTCTGAATCTCCGACAACGGCACTTCCGCCATCAATCGAGCCGGACTCCCATCCGCCGTCATCCACAACTTCATCATCCTCGCTCAGTACGACTTCGCGCGCGTCCGAATCCTCGTCCTCGTTGTCCTCTTCGCCTTGCTCCGCCTGTGGCTCTCGCGAGACCTTCGCCTTCTTGGACACGGGCACGGCCTCTTCCGCGTTGTCCTCTGCTTCCTCCAGGTCCCCCTGTTCTTCTGATGCTTGCGGCTCCGGTCGCAATGTCGCCTTCAGCACTTCGATGACGCTCGCCACCTCCGTCGCCAGCGCCTTTGAGCTCAAGAGGTGCGCTTGGACTTTCGCGAGGGGTGATCCTGGCTTAGCAGGCTCGACAAGGTTCGTGGATAGTTCGCTCTCCACGGCGCTGGACATATTTGAATCTTGGGCGAGAAATTTGTCCTTTTTAATCTTGGTCTTGAGAGCAGTGTTTGCGAATGGCTCGTGATCAGCATCCTGCAATCTATGCATTAGACACGCCCGCTTGAACTTGATCGAGCTCACCTTCAAGATTTTAAGCTGAGTCTCGAGGCCAACAATCTCCGCAGAGTCCGGTGATTTTGCTCTGTGATGAACTCAGTATTCACTCGAGTAACAACTTCGTGTGAACGTACCGGAGTCCCTTGAGCTTCTTCACCACCTTCTGCATCTCGAACGACTTCGCTTTTTTCGCCGCTTTCCTCACATCTTTCAAGCAGTGATGCTTATCTTGAGTATGTCAGGAACTTTGGCATGAGCCTCGATGATCAGCAACGCGGACATACCAGCTTTCCCGTAATCTTTCGAGAGAGATCAATTGGCTGGGTCTGTGTTAGTGTGTGGATTGTCGATAAAGCATGATATACGCACCGCTTTTTCCGGCATTTCTCTCTTCCGCTTCATCGTGTTCTTGCCCTTGTCAGGCATCTTTTGCTAGTCGACAAGTTCTGCAATATTACCGTCCACTTGATGGTGGTCGAAGACAAACTTTGGCTGGCGCCAGATTGTTGGGCGCCAAGATTGCCACGCGTTTATCTTCGATCATCGATCATCGTAGGCTCCGAGATGTGATGTCGCAAGCTCAACCCGACGTTGATCGTCTCTGCACGGCGAACGCGTATTTCCTCTCCTTGCTGCCGTAGATTCATCCGCTGGTGATATCTTCACAAAACTGTGGTCTTCATATCTTCAAGAAACCTGCACCAAAGCGCGTAGTGGCTTGGTAAAGCGCCCCTCGGATGGAGGAAGACTTCGTTGAGCGCAAGGTCCTGACGACTTTTGAGAAGCACGATGAGTTTGTCGCCCTTCAGGATGCGCTATTGTTCGCGTGCACTTTGCCAGGCACAGACGTTCAGGGGAAAGACCAGCTCATAGCGAAGCTATCTCTGATCGTGAGTTCGCATTATTGATCGTCTCTAGATCTCACCGACTTGACATGCAGCTGTCCTCGTATCAAGAGCAAGCATATCTGCTCGACCCATACTTGGAGATATTAGTCACTGCCGTCGTGGTCCCTTTCAAGACCTTGGTCAAATCTAGTGACCCAAACGCGAACGAAGAGAATCTTCTATATCTATCCGAGCTCCTTCATCGTTACGTGAAGTTTCGTGGATATAAAACTATCAGTCTGTCTTAATTATCATGTAAATCATCTCCTTGCTGACCCTGCACTTCAGCCAGATTTTTTCCGCACGAAATCGCCGATCTTTCCATTGCTGTTGACTTCCTCCTGCTGCCCGATGGACCAGCACAACACCGGTTACAGTGGCCTTTACGCTATGTCATGCTCCTCTGGCTGTCCTTAATCTGCATGCTCCCATTTGACTTGTCTCAATTCGATGAGCTAGCCGGTTCAGACAAAACCGCACGTGATCTGGAAAACATTGCCAAATCGCATTTGGGAAAGGCGGGTGTTGAACGTGAGGCCGCGGCAATCATGCTTGCGAGACTTTATGGGAGGTATATATTCTCACACCATCTTTCCCGTAAAATCTAGCTGACAACTGCAGGAAGGACATGACTGCGCGATTTCCCGATTTTCTGCGGTGGTGTGCCAGCCTCGTGGAAGATCCAGAAGACCCTATCCCCGTAGGTGTGACTATATCTTTGTATGCGTTGCCCCTAATAGAATGCAGGTGATCGGCGCATTCCAAGTTCTGAGCGAGCTTGCTAAGACTGGTTCCTCCGAACTGATACAATCGAGTTTGACAACCATATATGGTCTGGTCGCGAGAGTAGATGGGGTGACCATGCTACGAAATACGACTCTTCTGCGGAAATACCGTGTCAAACTTGCGTCCCGAATGCTTCTCCGTCTTCTGCCTGCACGGCAACGCCGGACACGAGGTAAGTATTGATCTACACGCTTTTGAAGATGATTGACCAGTCTGTAGGTCGAGCGCTGACATCGAATGCGGACGATACCCTTCATCAATCTGAAGACGATGATATAGAAGTTCCCGAGGAAACTGAAGATGTCCTTCAGGACTTGTTCAAAGCATTACAAGACAGGGTAAAGTCGACCCAGTCTTGATAATACTATAATATCTAACAAGATGCTTTTCAGGATACCATAGTCCGGTATTCCTCTGCCAAAGCTGTCGCGCGCATCGCTGAGCGTCTACCATCAGAGTTTACGGAGCAGGTCCTAGACCAAGTTCTACAACTCTTTTCCATCCACTCTATGGGAGCTGCTACACTCTATGATATGCCATCCATCGCTGAAGGGACCTGGCATGGCGCTTCCTTGGCGTGTGCGGAGATGGCGAGACGGTCTCTCATACCAGACAGCAAGCTAAGCGAGTTGTTGGGATGGATGAAGAAGGTATACACTCGTCATATTTCCTGGACACAAATAATTAAATTTACGCTTCACAGGCGCTTTATTTTGACATTCGAAGAGGTGCAAACTCAGTAGGGTCCAGCGTCAGAGACGCTGCATCATACGTCTTGTGGTCCATTGCACGTGCGCAAAGCATTGAAGCTCTTGCACCTTTCGCCTCCACGTTGTCCCAAACTTTGGCTACCGTGGCAGTCTTCGACCGCGAGGTGCACATTCGGAGAGCCGCAAGTGCCGCGTTTCAAGAATTCGTAGGCAGAACGGTAAGCAGTGGCGCTGATGGCCTGATCTTCGGTTCGCTAAACTCTGCGCCCCCATAGTCCCTATTCCCGTGTGGAATCGATGTCCTCCGCAAAACCGATTTCTACGCTGTGGGCACGAGGCGACACGCCTTCCTGGTCGCCGCCGTTGAGGTCGCAGAGTACGTAATACTCCCACTCATTGGATTCGGAAGCTGACCTGCGGTAGACACGCTGAGTACCGCCCCGGACTTATCGAGCATGTCCTGACGGTCACGCTGCGCCACTGGGATCCTGCCTTGAGGCGACTCGGCGCGCAGTCTCTCCGTAGAATTTGTCAGCTTGACCTGAAGACCCTTGGCATGCCTTGCGCGGAGCGTGCGGTATGTTCATGCCGTCGATTCCGTGGTGATCCTAGACTCAAATGCCTCGTTGCAGGCCCAATTTCTTACTTTCCCCGACCCTAGTGATGTCCATGGAGCGCTCTTGGGTTTATCGGAGCTGGCCGCCGCGTTCCAGGAAAATCCATCGAATCACGATTTTACAACGGCCAGACAACAGGTCAGTCAAGTATGCCACGACATACGACCGAACCCATACAAATGTTTATTTTGGCAGATCTTCTCGTATCTCTCGCAAGTACCATTGAATGTCGCGCAGTCAAACAGACACGACATCATCACTGCCGCTGCGTGTGAATTCATTTCACATGCAATTTCGCTAACAGACGTCAAAGCCAGTGATCCGTCGACGCCCCGCTGGCGTAGCATTATCGACTTCGCGCTCAAGAGCCCCAATGTCACTGTGCAAGAGGCAGCTGCCGCAGCATTGTGTACCGTCAGCAAGTTAGTAAATTGCTCGCAAGATGTCAACAGATGAGTTATTCTCCGGTACTGATATTCTTCGTACTTACCGCGTTCTCCGACACGTTTATCCGCGATGCCCGCTCGGGGCAGGCTGCCATGCAGCAAAGCGTGTGCCGGGTTCTGGGCGTGCTTGACTATACCATGCACCCACATGGTATCATACCAGTTGTCAACTTCCTGTTAGATGGCGTGGATCGCTCGGTTCGTGATCTCTTGTGGCGTAGCACGCGAATCTGACATGCCGCAGGCTCCCACGATGCTGAAGAACGTAGAAGCCAGACAAAATGCCTACAACTCACTCCCTCAAATTGTGGCCAATATCGTAACGGATCTCAATCAGCGTACGTTCCAGGTCTACGCTGCGCATCGTTTCGTTGACTTAATCCTGAATTAGAAATACCGAGCGGTATTGTGCGTCGGATGCTTGATTCCTTCATCGCTGGGCTGGAGGATTACAGCATGGACGAACGCGGCGACGTCGGGTCGTGGGTCCGTGCCGCGTGCATCAAGGGCCTGGCGTCGGTCGCGGAAACATTGATCGCCAATGCCGCCATCATCCCGAACCTCGCGGAATATTTGCCTCCGTACAAGTATCACGAGGCCATCGCGGGCATCTTGAAGCAGGGCGTCGAGCGGCTAGACAATGTTCGTCAACAAGCAGGCGTGCAGGTCGTTCGCTTGCTGTCCCTCGCGCTTCCCAAAGCACCCGACGCTGAGGCATGGCGAATTCACGGAGATCAGTTGATGAAGGATTTGTTCTTGAAGTACGTGAATTTCTGATTTTCGAGGTCCGGTCCGTTGACCCAGCCTTCCGTTTCGCTCAGCGAGTCTGAACAAATCGGCTGGAATGAGGGAGCGTGGCTATTCCCGAAAGTTGTGCAGCTGCTCGCAATCAAAGAGTATCGGAGGGCCCTTCTAGCCGGGTTTGTGCTGAGCGCGAGCAGCAAGACTGACAGCACGGTATGTTTTTATACTCGTCGGTGCTGTCGCTCTATTCTTGACGCTTTATAGCAACGTCCGGTGTCGGGCAGCCTGGTGCAGTATGCCCGCAGCTTACCGGTGAGGAGTATATCGGAACCATACGATCTGGCGTCGCTCGCGTCCGACCTTCTCGCGGAGGCCAAAGTGAATCTAGCTTCCAACAATATCGTCGTCCCAGTTCTACAGTGCTTCAACCTGCTCCTCGAAGGCGACGTCTTCGATGAACTCGCTGGTGACCGCGCCGGTCTGACGAGGTGCGTCTCGGTCACATACACGCCATATCCGCACCCCAATGATTCGGATTGTCCGTACAGCCTAGAAGCCCTGCTCTCCATTGCGTCGAGGAACGTTCCTCGCATAAAGAATGTGCAGCGGATCGAGATGTCGATGCGCATGTACGTCGCCGTCATCGCGCTTGCTCAGCCCCGCGCCGGCGCCCTAAAATATATCGCCGCGCTGACTTCTGATGCCCATCCTCCCCACAGCGTCGTCAATTTGCTCTGCCTGTATGACCTCCGTTCAGCATGTCTGAAGCACCTGCCGAGCTTTCTGGCCCACCAGTATCCCAAGGTGGCGATATTCCGCGCCCATAATCATAATTCAGGGCGCTGCTGACGCACCGCGAACATCTAGATCCGGACAAATACTGCAGAGTACCTGTATTTGATTTTGCAGAGCAAGGACCTAGGTTATGACACGGAGGGTGCTGAAGATGTGCTGCTGGAGACCGAGTGGTCAGTTGTGTTGTCACATTCGCGTCTTGGCGCTTGATTTTCACGCGTCGTGTGCAGGTCGTCGAATGATCTGGCCGCCATCGACGAAGCAGCGCGGAAGTGCGTCGAGCTCCTCACTGAATCGGAGACCTAGCTTTGGTACGATGCTCGTGCGAACACGATTAGCAGCCTTCTAACCTCGGCGGAGCTAGCTGTGAATTCTCCTGCGAACCTACTCCCTACGAGGGAGAATCGTCCGTCGCGGTAGTGGTAGCTTCAACAGATTGTATATATGGAAAGCCTATGTCTACTGATACTCCCGCGAGTCTCGAAGGCGCCGCCGATGTCGGTGGAACGATCTACAAAGGCCTCGGCACCAGCCTCATGGCATCGTTCCAACCCCATTTCCTGTGGCGATTCGCACACGCTCAACTCGTGCTTGGCCCAACGTTTACGACATACCGACGGCGACGAGACTAAGTACTGGAGGAACGGGAGCTTGCATTTATTCGTGGTAGATGAAACATAAGTCGAGCACTGACTATGGTGGTACATACTTGACAGCAATTACAGAGCAAGAAAAGCGCAATACATCCTATATCCGACTCCGATGACTAACTATGATGAAGTCCCTGGTTCCAAGCGCGAAGCATGAGAACCTCTAGCGTATTACCGGCCTCCACATACATGCCGCTTTCCTCCCGTACTCTGCACCCTACAAGCGCGCGAACACCACATCTCCCCACAACGTGGACAGCAAGGATAGTTCGAACCCTGCTTTCCGCATGATGCGCACGCAGTGCGCACTCGGAACTTGGATGCGTCTTCGAGGGCCTCTAAAATTGGACGAAGCGACTTATTTTGAATCAGGGGAGACGAGACAACGGAGTGGATCGGTGTCGCGGGACCCGCGGAAGATGGTGCCGTGGGGAAATACTCCGACTCAGAGTAAGACGACGGCGTGCGGCAAATGGAGGGGATCGGCGAAAGGGGCGGCGAGGGCGGCGACGTCGGGCGACTCCTCGCGTGCTCCTGTGACGGCGACGGCTCGGCTGAGCTCAAAGTACGAAGACGCGTGACGACTGTCAAAGGCTGTCTCCGCCTGAGCGGCGGTGAGAATGTCTCGAGTATGTGGTGCAACTGCTGTCGCGGACAGCTGGTAGGAGAGAACGAACCAATTGTTTCCTCCACCCTCGTGGCGGGAGACAGCACGGGCTTCACCCTGGGTAAGATACCGTGTGGAAGTGTCATGGCGTACGAGGGCGATGTCTTCGTACTGGGCGGGCTACCCGATATTGATACAGCGCGCGGACGAGAGGAGCCGTTGAAGATAAAGGGCGGAGGGTGTGTCGAGGAGGTCGTCGACCGCGAGCGAGCGTGGGCAAGACAGAGTGGCCGGACGGGGCGAGGTTGTGGTACATCGTCCTTGGCGAGTGAGGGTTCTGGCGGAATTTGTCGAGCTGTGTCTGCTGGACAATGACAATCCCGCGGAAGAGCGACATGGGATTTGCGCACAGACGCTCCGTCAAAGGCACCGAGTGTGGCCAGACTGTCTATGCAAGCTTCAGAACCCTCATCGAGTTCGGAACCTGATCGACAGTGGTTCAATGCAACGGCGGTGGGTGATTTGTAGGTGTAGAGCATAATGAGAGGTCGCGCTGGACGATGAGGAGGGTCGGCCGAAGCGTTCAACGGCGATAAAAGTTTGAAAGAGACATACCTTGTCTATGGGATAGTGAGGAGACGACTCTAGATGACCGTCGGCAATGTTTGGCGGGTGAACGAGTGTAAGATAGCTAGCTCATGTGGGTGGTTTTATGGGAGTAGAGGAAAAGATTTAGTGTCACACGACCAAGCGAGCTCGGAGGCTTCTCACCAACAATTCTTGGGCGTCTCGCGGAAACGCCTTTATGAACTATCCAGATCTGTGGCCCCAAGATACCGGGTGCAGACTCTCAGTGATGTCTCTCCCAACCGGCGACGAGAACAAGAGGAAAGGAGGCGGGCGACCACGACAAACTCATGCCAGCAACTAACTGTTTGAGGCGGCGGAGCCGTTAGGGGATGTTTCAGTCCCTAATTCAGCTAGCGCCGTCACCAATATTATGTTTGAGGTGATGCGGCGGCACGCGGTCGCGCTGGACCGTCTCTCTGCTATCGCTGGTTGGGATACCGCGGAGTCGCCTTGCGGCTGTATCTCCTCCATCCCAGACTCCGCTGGTCTCACGCACCCTTCTCTGCGAGATAAGGAGATACCGGCCAATCGTGGACATCCGACACAGGCGGGGCGGGTACGGCGACAGTACGTACATAGGGCGTAAGACGTTACTACGGCGGCGCCGACACAGACCTTCATAAATTCTCCAGCGCAGTCATGTCGCGAGGCAGCGCGAGGCCCAGGTGGTAGGCACTTTCCCACCTTTCGCACGTTACATTGCGCGGTCGCTCACATGCCGCGAGCCCCATGGCCTGCCAACGGACAGTACTGGCAGAAGAGAAACGCCATACGCCCATTGTATGACTGGAGGGGTTCTGATGTGGCGATCTCTCATCATCTGTGACGGCACTTATTCTAGAAAATTCGTTCAACGCGTGTTTGGGCCCGTGCCCAGAGCTGTGCCTTACGCGTACACGTGGTTTCTATTAGCTTTCAAAGCGACAGAATAATTTACCCGACGACGAGCAATGCAGTTCGTTCGTGGTCGATACAATAGTTAGGATACATAATGCGTAGTGTATACACTGGGCATCACAGACCCCGAAATGTATGTCGCTCTGAACGTGTATGATGCATGGAACATGGGTATGTTCGTCGGGACAAGGAATGCTAGATGAGCTGCAGCTGACCTCCGCGGTCGTCTGCCTGCACCGTGACCAGGGTAGGCTCACCCACTTTCTGGCAGATGTGCCTCCCACTGCGCCCGCCCTGCGTTCTGCAGGCCCGCGAGCACCACGTGTCCCCGCACGTAGGACAGCTCGGGAAATTGTGTCCGGCCTTCTGACACGTCACGCAGAGAGCCGGGACACGAATCTTCGAGACGTGCTCGAGATACGACAGCGTCGGACTCATGATCTCCTGGCCCGGTGAGGAGAGCGGGGAGGGGGAGTGACCGCGTGGGGTTTCCGGGCCTTCCGAGGAGGAGACGGTTTCGAGAGACGCGAAGGACGGAACCCGACTGAATAGCCGGGGAGGAGTGGCGGACGGCGTGGACGAGACGGAGGATTTCTGTGGTCGTGCGAGCGCAGGAGCGTGCGGCAGCGGTGCCCACGGATGCTGATCGGCGGGAATGTCGTATGTTGGGATGGTAGGTTTGGAATCTTTGCTGACCATACCATCTCCCATCAGGAACCGCAACCCCCGCGTTGCCGTTACTGCAGGAAAGATGGTAGAAGCGCCGTGACTTTCGGTATAGACTGCGGTCACGGCTTGGGTCTTCAGTTTGGCTACCGGACCTGCTTGCTTCGACGAAGCTGCCACGGATGCGCGGGCCAGAGGATGCGCCGACGTCTGGTGAGAGGTTGTAGGGTGACGCGAGCTATTGGCTGGTGCTAAGTCCCTCCTACGCGATCGGCCACGATCAAGCTTTCCAGGGGTCAGATGGGCATTGACACCAGACTAGCGGAAACTACGTACCTGGGATTGGGGCCTGGATAGGCCGCCACTCATATTCTGCGCGAACGATTCTGATTTTGAGCGCACGCGAGGTGTAATTGTAGCTGGAAGACAATTCAGTATGTCTGATAAGCAGATTACGGCATCGCCACAGTAGATTTTCTTACCCTGACGGGGCATGCAACACAAATGGTGCTCTCGAGCGTCGACACCTATCTCGCGCATGAAGTCTTCGAAATGACTCCGATAAATTGTATCGCCGTGCCAGGTGTGACGCGTTTTCTAAAGCGTCAATGTCAGCGGACGAAAGGCTGAAACCGAGGAAACCGTGGGCGCACCTTCATTGCGGGACGACGATACGGGCTGCTAGAGGAGCTAGCTTTTGGGTGGGCAGTAGTGTCTGCCATGGCATCAGAGTAGTTCAAGGGACAAAGAGACGTAACCTAACCTTATACATCTGCAGCTCTTGGGGTATATGTAGCGGCTGCGAGACGTCAGATATGGGTGATCACACGAGCTGACCCGCATTAGCTCAGGCGTGCTCCCAGGGCCGGTTGATGTGGCTACAAGAAGTTCGGTGACATTCGAACGCCATTCGGGTTAACTGCGGCGACCCTGGCCCATGATAAGAAGGGTTCGCAACGCGCCTGCACGAAGGTTTCGTCACGGTAGCTCCCCATGTTCTTGGAGATGGTCGATGCCGAGGCCTGCGCGAGCTAGCCCGATGACGGTACTGGCGCAGCACGAGATCCACCGAAGGATTATGAACGACCGTGCGTGCATCTCCGCCCGTAAATCGCAGGATTGGGCAGTCTAAAGAGACACGAATTCACGGTCGTGCGAGCACAAATGGCTGCTGGCGCCGGGACGACGCAAGGGTGATCGTCGCATTGGCGCCCGGGTGATGCCGCTCGTTCCATCCTCGTCGCGGCCAGGTGCGGGCCCAAACATATGCTGCTACTTCGCGCTATCCGCAACATGCGGTCCGCGTCCCTAGCTGAGCTGGTGCTGTCGTCTTTTCTAGACTGACTTATCGGTGCTATTTCCTGGGAGCTTTATTGCCGCTCTAGACACCGCGCTCTGTTTAGAAACGGTGTATGCTCGGGCGATTGGGATGGTGTTGGCTTCTTATGCGTTTTAGAACATAGCTGGGCACATATTCACGCACCGCGGATACTCTGCCGCCGGATCGTTGGGAAATGAAACGGTAAGCATCGTTCTCGTTCCTCCGCTTGTTTGTCTAACTCTGGGCCCCACAGAGGAAAGGCCATTGCGCAAGAGCGGCAGGATGTGGCAAGTTGCGATGAAATTTGTACACCTCAAGAAAGAGGAATTTGCCCCGTGCTGCTAATTTCAATGATCTCCTATCGATCTTCAAATATATGGCCAGGGAAACCATCGCAGGTGACATCCCGACATGGGTGTCGTGGTACGCGAAGGGTTCTTACTCATTAGCGTGGATACGAAAGCGACTGATTTGCGTTTCGTTCAGCGTGCACTGAGCAGTTAGCCGATCATATCCCGGACAGCCACACCGCCTCGAGGCTGTCGAGGGATCGTCGGTGTGCGACTTATGGGCAACCTGGAGCAGCAGGGACCTTCGCCGGAGTATACAGCGGCCCACAGATAAGCAGATATCGTATCTCTGGGCCCGCACTACGGATACTGTGACGACGATATCTAATCCGTTCGTGTAGCCTTGTCTAGCCACAGCCGGCGGGATAAGCCTAAACATCGCGTTCACCGCTCGCCAGCGCGGGTTATCGGTAACTATCTATACGGGCTTCGCGCATTCACTCGCGGTCCGCAGCAACCCGCGGCGGGTGCGGGTGACCTGCAAGGCACCGTTCTTACAGCCAGTATCTCGATAAGAACGCAACGTGTATCGCACCAGCAGGTGTCCGGCGACCGCATCCTCTGCGCACTCTGCAAGCACCCGCTTCCGCTGCTTCAGACGACAGGCGATTCCCATGGCGCTGCAACGGATGTTGTTAGACGGCTGGAGTGTCTCCGAGATTTTATGGAGACAAGGAAGAGCACGGCTCTAGTTCACCCGTCAGTTGCGTTCCCTATCCAGCAGCATCCCGCATGCTAGTGGTCACACGAGTGATGGGCACGCACCTCCCATGCCGGGGTACTTCGCTCAACGATGTAAGTACGATACACCTCGCACCTCGCCCTCTCAGCACTTATTGGAGCTCTGTACGCAAGTATCCAGGGAGTCCCTGAGAAAACGTGTAAATGACGCTACCACTGCGTCATCCTTGGCTTCTCGTTTTAATACCACAGGAAGTGTCCCGGATGCAAGGTGAGCAGATCCCGGAGCAAGGAACTCCTCAAGATTAGCTCGATTATGTCTAGATCTCGTTATATATGCCCGCTCGTTGAAACGCACGATGACCACGTTGTTGGCCAAGCGTGCTCCGACGGGTGGGAGTTTCTGCGGTTGCGGGCGGGAATCACTGTGCCCGCTGCTAGCACTCCACGACTCGACAAGTTAGGCGGGCCCACCTCATCGATGCTTATCGGCATGCGGTAACTTCCTGTGCAATCTGCGGACTTGCGTGTGCCAGTGATCGCAGTTGACACACGCTCGGCCGAAGCGACATTATGTTGCGAGTGGCGAGTGGCGCGGTATATGACGTTCCCGAGCCCCTCCAAGTGTGTATGGCTGCTTGAACGGATCTGTCCTCATGTTCGTCTTACTTTCACGTGCACCGCACGTACATCACCGATGCGCTGAGATCTGACTCAAGAGCTCGCCAGATGTTCTGCCAGAAACCACTGGACCGTCGATCTTATATAATGGGGGCAACCAGACTTGGGGGCCATCGTGACATCCTGCCATTCTAACATGCTTTCTCGATTCCGTTTTCGCGTTTGCTTTCATCGGACTTTAGTGTGATCGACGTGCCCATGGGGTTGAAGCCAATTGGGTTTCTAACACGGCTCTTGGTGCGTGGTGTATGGGAACGTCGCGCCTGTGGCGAGTCTCTTCGGAGTGTGAATTTTGAAGTTCAGCCTGAGGCAAAGCGCCCGCTGTAAGACTTGCCTCCAACTGTCAACGGGAGGATGGAGGGAACAACGAGCGTGCCCTCTGCTAAGGCTGACGAGCCAAATCCTCCACTCGCTCTCATCACACCTTCTGCTTCGCCACCCGCCCCACGCCAGGACCACACTGCTCGGCGGAAATCAACATCCAGGCCTCCTCCTTTGAAACGACCTCGTGTCGAAGGATCCTCGTCCTCTTTTTCGTCTCCTGCTCCTACAACCTCGACATCAACCTCTACGTCTAAATTGATTGATCCTACACGAGACGAAGCTTGGCGTGCGTCCTCCCAGCGGCTCATCGATGTCTGGGACTCGCTCGCGGAACGGTACAATGTACCGCCAGAAGAAGATGACATCGTCGATATTTTCTCCGGGAAGATCGTGAAAGACCATGGGTTCACACGTTCGTTAGGTAGGGGCAAAGGGTTAAAGTTCGGCCACATCATGTTGGGTCCAGAAGACGGGGGTCCTGCCGGCGACGCGAGCAGCGAGGATGGTGGTCAGACAGAGGCAGACGACGAGGTGGACGAAATCGATGCCTTTGCGGTCGAGCCCAAAGTGCCGATCAAGGTGGAGATGGAAAAGGAGAACCGTGTCCTGCCCCCCTTCACGGAAATGGACCCTGCGGACGCGCAGGACCTGAAAGAGTTCCTCGATGCAGAACAGCGCCGCAAAGAGGAACTTGGTCCGGACGCCGAAGAAGAGGAAGAGGAGGAAGAGAACGGCGACCTTGGCGGCTTTGAAGAACATGGCGGCTCACACCGTCATCCTCGTGGCAAGTCGTACAACGGACGGGACAAAGAGGCAGCAAAAGTGCGTCCTGCGAAGCACGCGCCGCGTCCGCCTCCCTCTCCTGTGAAACGTACACCACGCCGGCCCCCACCACTCATACAACCTACGGAGCCGTTGGTTGAGCGCGATGACGAGTCTGAAGACGAGCTGGCGGCTTGGGTATTTGACGATACTCCTCGAGTTGTCACACCGAAGCCGGTCCGGCGCACTGCGAGTTCGACAGACGCGACGCCTCGGGCGTCCTCAGCACCCGTCATAATAGATTTGACAGGCTCACCATCTCCATCGCCCCCCCCTTCACCGAGTCGCACGAGGCCGAAGTCGCGTGCGCGCGACGCGACGGAACGACGAGCATCGCCCACGAAGGCCAGGGCTACGCCCCGCCCTCGTGCCAAGACGCCAGCGCATACGCGCCCCAAGAGTGCTGCGTCCGTTCCCGCGTCTCCTGTGCGATCTACGCGCAATGCACAGCTCCAGACACCGCCAATGTCCAAGCGGTCCTCTTCTTCCCTCAACGCTGGGCCATCTACCGTTCATGCTGCTGTTGATCCGCTGCAGGAGACAATCGACCTCTTTGCAGAACCATCCCCGCCTCCCCCTTCAACTCCGTCAAAGATTTCTAATTCCACCAGAGTAACCCGATCTACATCGTCACCGAAACAGTCGCGTAAACTACCCGTAACCCCGGAACACGCGGAAACAGACAAGGGCGCTAAGACACCGCGAGCGAATTCGAGTGTTCCTCGGGGACCGAAGCACAACCATGTGGTTGAAGTTGTAGTGAATGCTAGACCAAAACCTTCGCTGGGCCGTTCTCGTCCCGCGATTGCATCGTCTTCGACTAATAATGACGCAGCCAGCTCTTCGCAAAGTGGCCAGTCCAGCACTCCCGCTGTGGCTAAGGACAAAGGCAAGGAAAGGGAGAAGTACACGCCGAAATACTGGGCGGACCTTTCTGACGATGATCTACCACCCCCTCCTCCACCGCTTCCCTTACGGACGCAAACTCCAATGCGTAGAGACATGGAATGGAGGGAGCCTCCGCCTCTCTTAGAGAGCCGCAAGCGGAAGCGCCCTTCCAAATCGCGTTCGCGGACTCCTCCCTCGTCGCCTGTAATAGCACCTCCTCCACGACCAGGTAAGGCCAAGGGTGCAAGTACCAGCAAGCTTTTTGCCGCGCGTGCTTCGCAATCCCGTCCTTTGCGCGAGGATTCTGGTACGTCCCCTCACGTGGTTACCTTACTGAGATTCTTTCTCATTGCGATTCCGTGTCGACAGATGACGACGAAAGTGATGATTTTATGTCAAGGGACACAAGTAGGCGCGCATCGCTTCCTCAGCCAAGGGCACGGTCGTCTCATGCACCGCCAGCCGCGCCTTTTCCTTTTGCATATCCGTTCGCGCCTCCCACCACGCCGTCTCGGCATGCACCCTCTTTCCCACAACATTCCAATCCACCAGTATACCATGCACCTCCGATACCTCTTCAGGATCCGAAAGTACAGTATGGATTCACGCAGGCTGTGCATTATATGTCCTACTTGTTTTCTGGCGCAGCCTCGGCACCGCAATACCCTCCCCATCCGACGGGCCCTTATTCACCCATGCCGCTGCCCGACTGGCCACCACAAACGCCCTCTCGGCGTTCGCGCCCGCGCCGCACTTCATCGCCGTCACCGGTACCAGGGTCGTCGTCGTCGGCCTATTCAACACCCAGTAACCAGTATCGGTTCTCATGGGATCCGGCCTATTCGTCAGCCACGAGTCCGCCTGCCAGCTCATCGCCCATGCCATCTTCGCCGACCACACCGATTGACGAGCCGCCCAAGAACCGCGGACGCAGCAAGTCTCGCAACAGACGTGTCGCTTTCAGTCTGGACTCTGACCCAGAAGACCGCCCGGAGGCACACGAGCGACCCTCACGGGCCGAGACGTCCAAGCGGCCTGTGACGAGGAGCGTTACTCGGCGTGCGTCGAGCGTAGGGCTGCCCCCGTCACCCCCCAAAGGCGGAAAGAGATCAAGTTCCCAGCTACCCACGAGGCGAGGATCTTCCGATCAGCGAGAGTCAGAGAACGAGAGCGACATGCCACCTCCAGGATCTCGAGTGAGCAGGACCGAAAGAGGACGGACGCCCGGACCCTCTACGCGTCGAGCTAAAAGTGCGGGTGTGTCTGGGCACTTGAAATGAGGCGTGACTCGTTGCGGGTGTAGGAGTAGAGACGGTGTGAAACTGATTGTGATTGTAATGGTGTTATGCTGTATATCATCGCACTTGCTTTGCACATCCCTTGTGGCCTGTGTTGATCTTATCAGGGCAGTTTTCGTTATGCGGGGGCGTCTGGCGTCTAAGGGAGATTTTACTCCTCTGCAAATACTCGTCAACAAATCATAGCATTGCGCCTGACTCCGAGCTCCTACCACACGACCTGCCCTCCTCCACGTTCCGTCCTCCCTATCATCACCTGCCTACACGGTCTATTATTTAACATCGTCTGTTGCAAAATCCAGCGCAAAAGTGATCCACTTCAACCCCACCTGAATCTTCTTCCTTGTTATCAAGGAGCCAATAATGGTCTGTACCCAAGCTGGACTTCAGGATCACTCATTCATGGACATAACATCCCTAGGGTCAAACACTTTCATCGCCTGGTCAGTATCGGTCGTTGCGCATGCATGTCATCCGCGCTTGACCTCATTCTCACTCAGCGACGACCAAGAAGACGGAGCAAGGAGGAAATGCAAAGTTCATGTACGCGGTCTCGGAGATGCAGGGATGGCGGATAAGTGAGTTTTTAGTGCACCCTCTGCCCTAGCCCCGTTCTCGAGGAGCTGGGAGCGCGATGGTCTGTATCTGCAGCATCCGATATCGTGAACTTACGTATTCACAGCCATGGAGGACTCGCATGCCATAGACCTGAACCTGGACGGTGAAAGCGACGACACGCAGTCCAATACGTTCTTTGCAGTGTACGACGGGCATGGTGGTACGTGGCACTTGTCATCTGCCTTGATCAAAAATTTCATGTCTCCTTTCCAGGATCTTCGGTCGCGAAGTACGCTGGTGAAAACGTACACAAGCGGTTGCTCCAAGAGAAGGCCTACGGGGAGAAACAATATTACGAAGCACTGAAGCGTGCTTTCTTGGACACCGACGCTGACATGAAATCCAGTACGTGCTCTGCGGAGACTACTGACCGGCGCGTACTGACTTGCATGAAATAGACCCATCTTTCTTGCGCGATCCAGCTGGGTGCACCGCGGTAGCTGCGCTTGTAACAAGTGACAACCGGGTGTTCGTCGTACGTGTTCCAGCTTTACGTTGAAGATGCCGATCTTGACATCTGCGCAGGCGAACGCGGGCGATTCACGGTCTGTGATTAGTTGCAAGGGACAGGTCAAGGCGCTTAGTAATGACCACAAACCTCAAAACGACAGTACGTACGCAAGCTCGCGTCTAACAGGCAGCAATTAAAATCTCTCTACAGTCGAGAAGGCCCGTATTGTTGCCGCTGGGGGGTTCATCGAATTTGGACGAGTCAACGGTGCGTGATTGAAGACACTCACCGTCCATGAATGAGAACTGACCAGCGAACAGGCAATCTGGCTTTGGCACGAGCACTCGGTGATTTCGACTACAAGAAAAACAACAGCATTTCCGCGGAAGCGCAAATCATCACCTGCGACCCTGAAATCATCGAACACCAGATCACACCGGAGGATGAGTTCATCATCATCGCGTGCGATGGTGCGCACCCTACATTCTCTGTCCTTCCTCGAGGCTAACATCTCGTCGTAGGTATTTGGGATTGCTTGACTTCCCAACAAGCGGTCGATTGTGTAAGATTACTCGTTTCACAAGGGAAGGAGCTCTCCGAGGTCTGTGAGATCATTTGCGACCACTGTCTTGCGCCGGATACAACATCAGGAGCGGGCATCGGCTGCGACAACATGACCATGATGGTCATCGCTCTTCTACACGGACGATCGAGGGAGGAGTGGTACTCATGGGTGACGGAGCGCGTCAAGCAGGGTGTTGGGAAGAAGGTGCCAAACGAATTGCCAGCCCTATACTCGATGACTCGCATCATGAACTACCGCGCACGCAGAGCGGCACAGGATGAACGTAACAAGCGATTCCGCGACGCCTTTCCCGCCCAGGATGGTCCCCAGATGAGCCCTTTCGCCCGTATTCTCGGAGCGGGTGGCGCCATCGGTTCCCTCGCATTCGGCTCAGGGGAGCAATACCACAACGGGCTCATGTTCGACGATGGAGATAGCGAGGAAGAAGAGGTAGATGATGAGGAGGATCTTGTGGCACGAGAACACCAGAAGAGTTTGAAGCAGCAGCTGGACGAGCTCGATAACCCTCCTCCTCCACCGCGCCAGCGTGAGGGACACCCGAAGACAGACTCTGACGGCGACGCATCGATGGAGGACGAGTCGGGGTCGCATACCGAGTCCTCGCTGGATGCGTCGGAGAAGAGCAAAGGCAAGGACCGCGAGCTGCAAGGCGAGGCACCCCCACCACCCGCACCGCTCCCGAACGGGAGTGCGAAACCTGATCAGCTCATGTCAGAGCCGGATGGTGACGCGCCCAGTGCCGCGGTTCGTGCTGAAGGCTTCTTAGATTCGAGCGAGGACCCACTGAAGGTTTAATTGTCTGTTCTGCTGTATCATTATCCGGGATCGTTCTGTTTGGTGTTTGTTTTCGATGTATCATTGTGCCTAGTACTCTATTCTCATGTCTCGTCGTGTTGTCTCTGTCTTCGGGTGCATTAGCTCTATCTATACCACTCCGCCTCTCGTAGTTCACACACCGTCCAATGCATTCGGCCCTCTCATACGCTCAGCCCCCCATCACGTATTCATACCATGTACATACATGATGTCCTATAGCTAGTAGTATATGTCCGCATCGTCGTTTGATTCAGGTTTCGTTTGTGCGCTTTCGATCCCTCAAAACAGACCGTGCATCACCGTCAGTGCACCCTCGCACAAGCACAAAATCACCTCGCGGCCGTCTTGCGTGTGCGTCATGCCGACACCAAGGAGCGGCCCGCCGCCGCCGTCGTTCACCTTGAGGATGCACTGCTTCGCGGTCTTGTCCCCCGCGCGCGCTGTCGCCTTGTACACGTACACGTTGCACCCGAGACCACGCGCGCCACTCTCGAACGCAAGCACCGCGCGGCCACCGACGTGGTGCACGAAGCGTGTGTCGCGTTTCGACGCGAGCACGAACGAGAGCACGCAGAACGTCGACGTATGGGTCCACGCAGGCGCGTCGGCCGTCGCGTCCAGGGTGTACACGAGGCCGTCCAATCCGTTCTTCACCACGAGTGACGGGCTGTGTTCCGTGCGACGTGTTCCCTGTAGCGGTGTCGACAGCACGTTGAACGGCGAATCCTCCTTGGCAGCCCACGCCGGCACAGATCCGTCAAGCGCGACCCACGTAAGGCACACGACGTCTCCTGTGTCAAAATCGACCTCGTCGTCTATCTCGCCCTCCGCTAGACTTGGCATGCCGCTCCCGAGCCCTAGCCCGCTCGCGTCCTCGCCGCTCTGCGCCGCCGTCGTGTATTTCTCCAGCGCTTCTCTGATGTTGTATAGCTCCGTGGGATCGAGGGTCTCGCTCACGCCGTCGTCGGCCTCGAACAACTGCGGCCAGCGTGTACCTGCGTGCGTTTTGTCGATGTGCAGCGTGAGCAGGCCATAGGCGTGTTCCGCCGAGCGGTCGAACGTCCACAGTGCGTCCGAGGCTTGTATGCCTGCCCACAGTTTCTGCATGGCGTAACGCAGAAGTGGGACCGCACCGTCTCCTGCGCCCGACACGAGCACCGAGAGCGTCGTCGGAGAGAATGTGACTTTAATCGAGTCAATGGAGGTAGATGTTGGTAGTGGAAATGCGACCGTAAGCGAGTCGTTGGTCTGCGCCCACGAGTACGGCGGAGGCTTTGAGTGTGCGTTAGTATTGGTCTCACTGGCGATCCCCTCGTCAGCCCGCGGAATGGGCGCGATTTCGTCTGCCGATGGTGCATAGGATGGTGGGGTAGGTGAAGACAGAGGACGATACGGCGAACTGCCCAGGAGCACGAACGCGTCTTTTTCCCGCACGTACTCGACGTAAGAGGGGACGTTTGAACCGCGCCGGTGCCATACGATGTCCAGCGTGCGCGGTTGATCTTGTGCGATTGCATCCAGGTCCACCGTTACTGCCCATACGTCAAACTGAGGTGTCTTCCTCTCACGCTTAGTGGGCGGCGGGGGATCCGAGGTGGGGGCGGGAGGGATACTGCTATAGTGTTTCGATGACAGTAATACAATACACCGTCCGGATGGCGAACGTACAGCTGCATGTACCTTGAAGGGTACCGAGGCATGGGCGGAGTGGTATTCTTCTGGTATTGACTGTTCGAAGCTATTGAGCAGCTCCGCCGGGCCCGCTGCAGGCACACGCAACGCGTACAGCGTTCCGACACCGTCTGATACAAAGAGGATATCTTGCTCGAGGAAGATAGCAGATGGATATTCGCGGTGAGGCAGATCCGCTGCATCCGACGAGATATGTCTTGGTAGCTCGTAAAGATTTTGGAAAGAAGGCACGAGCCCGGCCTACTTCGCCAGAGGTCAGTGGTAGACCTTGATGCAAAGATGATAACATACGTCTTCAAGGTCCACGCCAATCACCCTGAGTTCTGCGTCCACATAGACTGCTCGCCCGTTCGGACCTATTGCGAGATGATTGTGGCGTATGCGACTCTGCACCTCGCTAAAGTTTAACGGCGACTTGGCTGAGGGTGCGATCTGGGATAATTTGTGGGTCAGAGGGTAGCTCGACATGACTTCGTCATGGTCGATAGGATCTAACTTATATCCATCGAATTTGGGATTGAGGAGTGTGCGATTTGCATTGAAGACGTTGGACATGGCGGTCGGAGTCGAAGTAGCGGGTGCTGTCTACGCGCGCCAGTTCGCGTGCTCTCGCTTGTTCTACAACCACTACGATCGATCCCAGGTTGAGTCCCGTCGGTGCCCATCTTCAGTAGCTTGGCGATACTGTCATTGACTTGGGTGAGTATCCTTATCTGCATCGCATTCGTAGGTAATATTGACCACTGTGAGCGACCAGCTGGTGCGCCATGGCAAATATTCACGACCTTCCGCCTGAACTCCTGTTTTCAATCTTCCAGAAACTCGTCCTGAAATCCATAATCGCCGTGCGCGGTGTCTGTCGTCTCTGGCGCACCTCAATTATCTCTGCCATACATCCTACGCGGCGAAAGCTTCTCGAGTTTTTTCTGCGGATGATCGACTCTCCCGTTTTCCACGCCTCTCGTCCTTGCATCCTACCCTCTCTTCAATTCTTTAACCGCGAGGTCTATCTCTCACGTCTTCCCTCTAAAACCCCCGACGATTTTCGGACATGGCTCCTCGAATGGCCTGCCCGTGCAGTATTCGAATGGTTATGGCCGGGCTTACCTGTCACCACGCCGAACCAATATGAAGCATTCGATGTCTCGCTGCACGGCGAGCAAAATTTCCTCGCAGGACCACCTTCAGTACAGCGTTTGCGGCTCAAGAAGCCAACAAACGACGCCTCGATACTTTCCGGCGGCCTCTCTTACGACAGTGACATCTGGTCGGAGCCAGCAGACGGTCTCACAGAGACCGAGGTTCAAGTCCTACGTCTCTCCGGCTTCGGAAAGAGCCTTTTCGGTGCTGAAGGAGATCAGTTTGGGCTCGTTGTCGGGCCGACGGGACACGAAAGCAACGCAGTCATATTCTGGTCGAAATCTCATTGTGCGGCGCGTAGAGTGGCCGGAGATTGGACAGAATTCCTCGGATGGATGTTAACACACCAGGAGGACCTGTGGGGTGAGCCATGAGCTTTCTGACCAGCCGTGCGTCACACACTCACAGCGCACCTAGCACAAGGCCAGAGGTGTCTTCCGGCGGGATTACAGTGATAACAACGTCACATAGATAATTATCACTATAATCTTCTAGCTTCGGCCTCACATTCGTTACCTTTCTCTCGTACGCAGGACCACAGGCACTATGTAAACGGAAGTGCTAGGCATCTTTCACCGCTATTTCACCGTATCCCCGTCTCAATGGTTTTAGGATCGTTACAGTCGGTGATGTGCTCCTTCGAAATCACTCTTACCTTGAGTCTGATTGATAGAGAATCATCGAACAATGCATGCGTTTATCAGTCGAAGCACGGTCGTCGACAGCGCCAGAGCACTATCGTACATCATTAGAACACACGTGCAGAACGGAGGCGGGCGTTGAGGTAGGTCAAGTATCCATATATCGATCTCGTACAAGACAATCAGCATTCGGCCTACTTGAACTACATATATGATACATATCAACTACCAAATCACTACCACTGGTCCAACGAAGGACAGGCAAAAAAAATCGACCATTCCGAACCAGGCGGGCAGTGAATCCCAGATGAACATTCTTGCATCTTCTATAGCAACATAGACCTCCGAGTGGCACCACTCACAAATTTTGCCCTCCTTTTCGACACCTTGGGCGGCTTCCTGCATGCAGTATAATGCATACAGCGGATCATCGAGGAGAAGACCGCTGCGGCGATGCGCCGTGGTCTCCTTTGGCAGCCATGCTTGGATCGTCTCGAGACACCCCGACATTTCCGATCCGGGAACTCTGCGAGTACAGTCGTGAAACTTCGCGAGTCTGGAGGCAATCCTCTGGGGTATCTTCTCCTCAGTGAGGGTGATGGATTTTGTACTGAAGTGACCCCTCGCGCACAGAACGTTGATTAACTCTCCGCATGTGAGGTTTCTCATGGAGACGTAGTCGTGTCTGTCGGTTATCGGAGACTGATAGGAGAGCCTATGATCTGCGATACAGCAGCGAGCGAGGTGATAATAGGCAGCGGGAAGAATGCTAGGTATGTTAAGCTCCCCGGCGAGATGTATGGCACTGACTGAAGGTTCTATATGAGCGTGCAAAGCCGTTCGGTACGAATAGGTACTGCGCACCTGGCTCTGGGAGTGAAGCAGCCATAGAGCAGGAGGAGACAAGATGCAGGAACGCTGGATCGACGTCAAAATACACTTCCTTCTGCACCCTTTCGTTCGAGTCCCATTGCTCCAATGTAGAGGGCCAGTCGGACTCGAGGAGGTTGACGATCCGCTTGCGTATGGTGTCCATCAAGTACTTGGTCGCAAACCTTAATGCTCCCGCCGCGCGGTCCACGGTGTCACGACAATTACGGTGGTGCGGCAAGAAGCTGAGGCATACGTCTATGAGGTTGATGTCATAGGGGAAGCTTCTTGTCCACTCACTTGACATCGTATATGACTTTCAGGATGCTCCACACATCGTCCGCCGAGTCGAGGAGGGTCATAATGGGCTCATCCCTGTATCGCTCCTCCGGCGCGGCGATCCCAATTTTGAAGGCATCAGCGAAGACCTCCGAATGCATCGCCAGGATGCTTTGGTGGCATTTGAACAGGCGAATCACGACTTCTCCTGACGTCTGTTTCGTGTCTTCGCGAGCAGCGAGGACAATGTTCCCATCACTGAACCAGATGTCTTTGTCCTGTTTGTGAACAAGGATAGGTTCTTCGTCGAGTTCCGTCCTAGCTCGCTTCGCAGCGCGGCCTGCGGAGGACACGGTTCCGTCAGCCATATTATCTACATTCCAATACCAATCAGACCTGAGCCGCTAGGGGACGAAAAGAGGGTACGCACGTTCAGACTTCGAGATTGGGATGTCAAGAAACGCTGCACGGCCGACGTGTACGGTAGGAAGGAAGAGAGGCAAGCTTAGGGGTACGATCCGTTCTTGGTCATGGCGGCATGATCGGTGGCAAGATCGTTTCAGAGATAATGGTGAGCCAGCGATCTCGTTTTCCGTTCAGCACAAGCCTGAATATAGCCTGCGCCACATCCATTGCGGAGACGCTAATTGGCCTCAAATCAGCGGGTTCTCGTTTTACATACATTGAACCCATCAACGTGACCTGGACACAGTGGCCTAGTGCGATATGATGTTGGATGTACCGATCAACTACTTCCACGATGCCAGGGACGGACTTTCCCACTCATCCTTTAATCCAAAGCAATAAGGGAGCACCGACCAGATGTACCTCCTCGCATCCTCGATAGCCCCATGGACTCGAGGCCGACATTCTTCGCAGACCGTGCTCTCCCTGTCCACCTTTTTCTGCATATACCGCAGGATGGACAAAGGATCGTCGAAGAGCTGCCCAGTATCGCGATGGAGCTTCATCTGCGTTGTCCACCACGCTTGAATCGCGTCGGTGCAATCGTGGTCCGACCTAGACCTGTGTGGAGATTCGGTTCGCGTGGCGATCCTGTGCGGTATCTTGTCCTCCGTAAGGGCCATCATGATCTTAGTGATGGTGCCCTTCGCGAACATGAGCTGCCGCGACTCCTCAGCCGTGAGAAGGTGGATATCCGCGAACCTGTCGGACAGCGGCTCCATCCATGAAAGGCCCTTTACGTCCTGGAGAAAAAGTCTGGCGTCCGATATGCAGCAGCGGCTGAGCTGATAGAAAGCGGCAGGCAATATAGTCGGGATGTCGAGCTCGCGAGCGAGGTGGATCACCCCGACTGTGACCATGAATTAACATGCCGAGCATCGGTAAGATAGAATGAGTGCACACACCGGGTTCCGGAAGAACGTTGTCTAGGTCATACGGCGTGCGGTGATGCTCACATGGATCGTCTGTATCGGCACTGACTTCCTCTAGAACTTTCTCGTTCGAGTCCCATTGCCATAGGGTAGAAGGCCAATCTGACTGCAAGTGGTCGACAATGCGGTCACGTATTGGGTCCATTTGGTACTTGGTAGCGAGCTGTAGCGCTCCTGCGACACGCCCGATAGTTTCACGACGATTGCGCCTGTATGGTAAGAAGCTCATAGAGCCGTAGTTAGACAGAGCCCTCTTGGCAAGACAGCCGGACTCACCTAGGATCGTAGATGACCTTCAGCATGTCACGGACGTCGTCTGCAGAGTCAGGAAGCGTCATGACTGCCTCGTCGCCGTACCGCTCTCCAGGTTCTGCGATGCTGAAAGCATCAGCAAAGACTTCTGAATATTTTGCTAGGACACCTTGATGACACTTGAACAGGCGGGTTGTGACCACTCCCGCCCTCTGGCCCGCATCTTCGCGAGCAGCTATGACGATATTGCCGTCGCTGAACCAGATATCCTTGTCCTGCTTCTGATCCAGGATGGTCTCTTCGTCCGATTCCGTCCTAGCGCGCTTTACGGGGTTGCGTTCAACCGTGCTCATCGGTGGTGGGAGCTAGAGACGGGTCAGGGACCATCATTGTGAGGTTTTACTCCGTACACACATTTAGCAGACGGCGTGCCGTGTGTTGTCCTTGCGCAGAGATGAGAATAGGGGCTGTGGCTACTTTGAGATAGCGTGACCGGTGCCGGACGGTGACGTTTGGGATGATCGAATAAATGCCTCCGCCGCTTACGACAAGTGCCAGCAGGACAAGACTCACTGCTTCCGCCCAGGATATTGTTGAGAGGCACAGTACCATTAACGATAGATTTTCAAGGCTTACAAGATCGAGAGCCATACAATATAGACAGCTACCTATGATGGCTGTAGTACCAAGGAGTCAATTAAGAGGCATCAGAACCGGAAACCCAGACGCACCTTCTCGACTACTGACAACTTGAAGCTGTCGAATGACCTTCAGCTAGAAGTTTTCTAGCAGAGGATAACAGGCATCTCTGGCTTTTAGTCCAAACCAGTATGGTATCCCCGCCCAATTATGAGCTCTTGCTTTGTCGATAGCATTCGTGATACGCTGGCGACAATGCCAACAGGTCTCGCTCTGGAGTGTCGTGCCTGGCTGCTCGAGTTCCTCCCTCATCGATAGAAGTACATGCAGCGGATCTTCCGCCAAGCTCCGTCGCTTAACCTGCATTCCCTCCGTCCACCAGCGTTTCAGAGGTTGAACACAGCCCGTGGGAAAGGGGCCGCCACGGTGCGTAGGCAAGCAATGCGTCTCCTCGATCTTGTCTACGAGCTTTTTGTCGACTAGCACAGTCGTCGCATCGAGGAGACGTGATTTGGCGAAGATGATAGCTCGCAATTCGGGGGTAACTAGGCGGCCCATGTCGATGCTCCGCTCGTATGAATAGCAATTAGAGTCATCGGAATCCGGTGTGAGTGCCTCTTCACCCTCGAGGTTGATAGTGCTGCTGCGGCTGATCTGGTAGAACGCAGCTGGGAGGACGTCTGGGATGTCGAGCTCGTATGCAAGGCGCACGACCGCGGCTGTCGCTGGGATCAGGGCTGGGCAAGACACCAGGGCGGGATGACACGTACCTGGTTCTGGGAAAGCAATTGTGGGACGCGCGTGACTCTGTTGTACCGCGGCATCGCCCATATTAGGGTCCCGAAGTGCCTGCAGTATTGAGTCCTCCTTGGCATCCCATTTTTCCAAAGTCGCCGGCCAGTCTGCACGCAGCGTGGCAAGAACTCGCCGACGCACGGTTTCCATCTCGTACTTCATTGCAAGCCGGAGGGCCCCGCCAAGTCTTTCGACCGTATCGCGACGGTTCCATTGCGGTATGGCGCTGTGAATACCTTGAGCATCATGAAAACAGCAATGAACGACGACGCACCAAAAATCTGTCAGCGTTGTCAGCAAACCTTTGACGTCGCTGGCTGAGTCCCATAGCGTCATGTAAGGTGTATCGTCGAGCTTCTCCTCTGGGGACGGAACAGCGTCCTCGAAAAGACTGGCAAAGACGTCCGAATATTGTGAGAGGGTACTTCTGTAGCATTTGAACAGGCGAGTCGTCACTCTTTTCGACTCGGTCTCCGTCGCATCGCGAGCTGCGAGAACGATGTCGCCATCGTCATACCAGATATCTTCATCCTTGATGTAACAGATATCGGCATCGATGCTTTCAGAGTCTGTTCTTGGACGCTTGAAAGGGACCACAGGGTCGGCATGCATATTTCACCTGCTCAGGAGAATGAGCAAACAACGCTCGGCTCGTCCGTAGCACTGCTCCACGCGTGGGCCAATTTACTTACCAGAGTCAATGCAACATGAATGTGGTTCTCTTCCAAGACTCGGGACCATCACGATTGAACGCTCTTGTGCTAGCATCCGTCGGCGCGTCGGCGATCGTGGATTCGTCCTCGGTTGGCGCAGATCGATCCAGCCGGCTGCGGCCACGCACCACCACAAAAGTATGACCTCCTCGGCAGAAAATCCAGTAGGCAAATTGTCGAGTGCCGAAGTTTGGTCCAAGTCGAATGAGCGTAAGTTGAACAATATTTTGATGCGCTACATATGTTTGATGCCAACGCCTCCGAAGCGATCGGGCGCGTGGCGCATCAGATCTCAGAATGTGAGATCATTTTCTGCTCTTTTGACCTCTTGCTTTCACCAGTACGTACCACTTCATGGAGACTCGCCCTTTGGAGCTTCGACCTAAACAAAAGTGAACATCGGATGAGTGCACGGTTGGGCCGACCAAGACACGCGTCCTCGACGGGATGCTTCGGCCTAGTGGGCGTCGAACAGAAATCCATTCGCGACGCAATCAACCGACTCGGATCCCTCCAACAGCATTCCTCACTGAGTACCTGTGACATACGTGATGATGGCCGTCTTTACACGATGCATGGTATATGATGCCTTGGGCGAAGCAAGAAGCACAATGCTCAGCAAAGTTTCCCTAAATTTAATCGGTGAGCTGCACTTGAGAGGAGATATCGTGCTCAACTCATTCATTAGCCATCAGGATGTACACCAGACGCGGGGAGACAATATTGCGTACAACCCACCTGGCATGGGTAGCTGGGTTATGCCGACTCGGACGCGAGCCAGTGTTGTTGCTGGGTAGGACACTTTGTTAGGTGATGGAACATTGTTCGGGAAGACGACGAGGTGCCGCGTTGAAAGTGCGGATGTCTGGATCGACCGTGGCCGATGTCCGACCATCAGACCGGGGAACACGACATAGACGTTGGGCGTCGCGAAGCGGATCGACTGCCTCGCGTCTAGCTCACACCTGAAAGGTATAAATGCATTTCTGTCGCACCTCGTACCTCAGTCCCCTAGTCATCGAACTCACACATTCGCTTTTACACTTGCGCAGGTCGCATTCTACTTCTTCACCCACCTTCACTTCTACCAGCATGAAGTTCGCCGCCACCCTCATCACCTTCGCTGCCGTCGCCACCACCGCCCTCGCCGCATTCCAACACCCCGACGGCGCGGCTGATGGTGTATACACGCACTACGTCGACGCGAGCGGCAAGCCACAGAGCTTGTACCTCGGCCCACTCAACGCCCGTACCGCGAAGGGCCTCACCCGCTCACTGCGCACTCGCGACAACGGCGTGCAGTGCCAGTCAGACATCCAGATGAGCGTGTCTGACTCCGAGGCCGCGGAGAACCAGCTCGCTGGTATCTTCGGTGGCGGGCTGCAGTTCTTCAAGACCATCAGCGCGGTATCGGGCAGCGCCGTCGCGTACGGCTGCGACTTCGGAAACGGACAGACGATGAGCCATGACGAGTTCATCGGCTACATGACGGACATAGGCACGGAGTGCGGTGCCGGTTCTGCGGGCTTCTTCAACATCCCGAGCTCGAAGTCGTCGTACGGCCGGACCAACACTGGTATCGGCTTCTGCTAGACGATGGTAAGTGGTGCCCCATCTACTCATTGATTTCGCTAACAGTCCTCGATTGCTCACCAGGTTGGGGGAGCCCTGGAGGTCATTTTGTACGGTCGTTCTTTAAATGGAACGTGGTCGCGCGCAAGCACCCATGTACCACTCGCCTGGGAGTTATCACTGTGCGGACACTTGATGATTACACTTGTCCAAATGTGATTACATGCTTGACACGATATCAAACGTTTACAGTTTCAAGTCGTGTAGAAGAGTACGACGGCGAGGGTAAGGCCGTAAATTGAACCAGTAAGGGATCCCTGTCCATATGTACTCTCGCGCTTCCTCGATGGCGCGTTTGAGATGCTCGCGGCAAAAGTCGCACGTTCCGCCTTGCAGCGACGCGTTCGTACGGGATAGCTCCTCTTTCATCGCGTATAGTGCGCGAAGCGGATCCTTGAAAAGCGCGACACGGCAAGCAGTCACCAAGATATGGCTATGCAACCAGGTTCGGAGCCGCGCCATACACGCGCCATCGTCGTGCGACTTGCAACTCACAAGCCTGTTCAGTGCCTCGGTGAGCTTTTCGCTGACTAGTGTGCCCGCGACTGTATCTAGCCGAGACTTCGCTTCAGCCATAGCCCTGCACTGCGCCGTCGTGAGTTGATCCATATCCACAACCTGGGCATCCCAAAATGGCCAAGTTCGATCGCCGCGTCGTTCGGTGGCTACGTCTTCTTCTTCATAGGCGAGATTAGCGGGTGTAAGACAGACAGCGCGGTACAATGCGGCCGGAAGCACGCTGGGTATATTAACGTCATATGCAAGCTTGATGACGGCGGCTGCGGCAAAGATTTTAGATACGCAATGCATGGACCTGCTGACTCACCTGGTTCAGGAAGGACACCTGCTACTTCTTCATCGTCCTCGGAATCACCAGCTATGTCGTAGTCGTCGTAGACTTGCCACATCATCTTCCAATTAGCATCCCATTTCGCAAGCGTGGAGGGCCAGTCCGCTTGCAGGCGTGCTTCGATGGGGGTGCGAATCGCATCTAGGTCGTATTTGACGGCGAGACGGAGTGCACCTGCCAGAAGATCCATTGTTTTGCGACGGTTCCTCATCCAGGGCATGGCGCTGCAACGAAAGGACCACCCTCAGTCACTTATTACAAAACGATGGATGGAGGGCTACGCACGTCACGTCCGTCAAGATCATCAACAGGCTCTTCACATCGCTAGCACGGTCCTGAACGAAGTGAACTACTGGGACCCCGTTGTGTACTTCGTCAGGGTTCGACACAGCCAACTGGAGCATGTTACGCAATGTACTGGGATACCGCGCCAGATCGACACGTAAGCATTGGAAAAGTCGTTTCGACCCCGGTGGGGCGGGAGTCAGGTCTTCATCGGCTGCCACCACAATAAGACCACTCTTCTCCGCAGGGTTTACAGGATCAGCCATCCAGACGTTCGGATCAATGATCTGAATAGCTAGAGGTTGTGCGGTCATTGCTCGTCTGGTCTACGTGGCGGTAATGGTATCAGTGGCGGGCCGCTAAGCGAAGGGGTTGTCGCACTTACACGATGCGATGGTTCTGGCAGAGTGTAAGGGCTCGACGAATTGATTCTGCTCGTTTATATGCGAACGTCCTCAGGAGTGTCCCCTGACAAGACCGATCGAATTTCATGCGGATTGCCCGTCAGGGACGGCTCGAATTTCGCAGGACGAGCCAAAGGAACGAGCGAATACCCCAGGTTTCGAATGAATAATGACCCTGCGAGACGCATGCGAAGTACTGTAGTGGCAATCCCATGGCACGACTCGTAAGAGGATAAGCGTTCTAGCTTACTACTAGTTCTCGCTTGATACAAGCTCGGAACAGCGTTGAATATCGCCCGATGACGCCTCGGTAGGAAAACGCGTAGGTACTGACCTTGATCAAGACAGACCCCAGGTCCGCCACAGTGGCCAGGTGGCAGGAGTTGAACCTACGAGTGCCGGTGTTAGTGAGTCGACGGATGATAACAATAATGCTTCGAACTCCGGTTCTCTTCAGCATTTGGATGATGTTCTTCGCACCGTGAAGGCGTTGTAAGGTTCCTGTGTTCCTATATCTGCATGATGCTGTTGTAATTCGGACAGCAGCCCGGATGACTATTACAAAGTGAGCAAAAACGTGCGCACCCGATTCTGTTGTTTCATTGACAGTCCATTGTGATTTGCGTCCTCTGATGTCTGGAAACTAGGTGAACACATTTTCGACCCCCCGTATACCTTCGATTGCTATGATTCCTAGACTTGAGATCGCGATATCGTCTTGCAGGCCAGTGTGACAATTACCCTCGGAATTGTTCATCATGGCAGGACATAAGCTGGCCATTTTCGATGCGCGCGCCTGTGTCAACTTAAAATTTGGACCGTGACGGTGGCATCCTTGTCTTCTACCTCCACATCGCAGCTTGACTGCACCTCCGACATACCAACACACGCAATGCCTCAAGACCGCGAGCATCGCGATACCTTCATCCACCTCGTCCAACGCCGCCCCTGTTGCCTAGACCGCCAGTTCCACTGAGATCGGCCGCTGTACAAGCGTCTCTACCCATGCCTGCAACGTTGGTACCCTCCCATGAGCCCGGTTCAGCCGGTCATAGGCTAGAGAATGCCCTTGTCGTATCCTACGATTTTGCTTGACCGTAGAGCATGCCCCGGGTGCCGTGGATATACCAAAAGCAAAGGTGGGGGGCAAATCCGGAACGCGACTATGCCGCATCAGTGAGTTCACCTATGCCTCTTTATCCACAGCACAGGCTTACACGATGCATCGGAAGCAGCTCCAAGGAGGAAAATAAACGACCTACATGGCCAAGCGTACTCGCCGAGCGACGCCCCAGTGACCTTCGTCATCCCGTCCACAAATACCCCCTCAGTTGCACCTCCGTACTTCCCATACATAGCCCCTACGCCCACCGACGCCACAGAGTGTGACCCACTGCCGCATCGATGGACGCTGTGACTTGGCCCCCGCATATTGGGAGGACCGTTATCCAATACTTCGAGCCAGTCACGCCCGCCACACTGCAGGCCGCAATTTGGTGCAATCATGTTGCAGATAGCAAGGGGCCTGTCCTTCGAATCAAGTCACCAACAGCAGAAGAGTCGGTCTCTGCCATCGCCTCACAGGCCAGCGGCTGCACGGACGAAGTGCCACGTCCAGACACGCTACGATCTCTCTGCCGTCGGTGCAGAGGGTGTGCACTGTGAGGTCATCAGATACCACAATCGTTGTCGAATGCGGCGGACTCGCCAGCGGCTATCCCGTTTTCCTGCAAGAAGTTTCAGCACCACACGGTACGAAGACAGAGACTGAACAGAAAGTCGCGTGCTCACCTACATAACTACAGATCGAAGACATCCGTTCGCCGCGGCATGCATGCGACATGTGTCGGATATGTTTCTATATGACCCTCGAACACGATAGCGCGTGGTGCACGTCAGCGGTTGAGCGACAATCGGCAAACGTATGCATCATGAGGACTAGGGCGATGTTGCCCAAGACGTGCCTGTTGTTGCTGTCTGTGGTTAGTGGTAGAGTCGCGGAGGAATCCTCCGACACTGAGCGTGCGAGACGCACGAGCCACAGGAGTCGACGAGGGAATATTTATCGTAGGTTAGTCAAGTAAAACCGTAAGAAAACCCCTCCTTACGGATACACAGACGAAAGTACAAGACGTCAGCAACGTTTGGAGGTATTCCGCTGGCTCGTGGCCGTGAAGGCAGAGGGAAAGGAGATAGGTACGAAAGACAGACGCACGGGTGCAAGTCCAATCGATGCTGATGATCTTTCAGCCACCCGCAGGCTCTGATAATCCTCACGATGCAGCAAATCCAGTCGAATTCGGCTTTGAAGCCAGGGGTTTTATATTTGAGATACAGACTAATCATCCTCGACGAGAACGTTGCGACGAAGACGCCGAGACGAAGGGTACACATCGCTCTCGAAGATGCTAAACGGAAGACGAAGGGGAAATGGTATGGATGACTTCGGGGGAGCACAATGGCACGGACGTGCTAACGGTGCTGTTCATCAATCCCAGACTCGAGCCTCGGAGACTCCCGTCTCTGCGGCATACAACTCTCCCCAACTGCCAAAGGCCCTCGGGTTCTCGTACCCACCGTCACACATCTGCGCGTCCTCCGCGGTGAGGTTGTAGCGAGCCTGCATATAATCGCGGGTGCTCGCTCGCTCGACGAAGGAGTAGGCGACGGGTTTGGTGGGCTCCTGCAGCGCTGCGCACATGGCCGACGGAAGGGCCTCGTTCGGAGAGAACAGCATTGGAGACGAGCCTTGCTCAGGCAGTTCGCCCGAGAGGCAGGCATCGCTGGCCGTGGCCGCAATGAAGTACGGCAGGTGTGTGTTGACCTTGACTTCGGCATCCCTCTCCTCTACCCCTCCGTTGCTGCCTTTCTTAGCGAGCGCAGCCTCGCGAAGCATGCTCTTGAAGAATAAGTCAAGATTGCGGCGAATGGCGGGGGGAATGAAGGATGCGGCATCCGTTGGGCTCAAGACCTTGGGCGAGACCGAGTCGGGGACTTCGACATCGACATCGACCACGGTGCGCTCACTGTCCGACAACGTGGATGTCGTGCTAGTAGGAGAAGATGCGCCAGTCGTAGAGACGACCTCCCCAGCGCTTCCTAAGGTTGTAGGTTTGTATGGTACACTCATGGCCATCTCGGTATCAAGATGGCCGTCGGTGTGCCCATACGGGCCTTCGGCGTTAGAGATGTTGCCGGCCGAAGGGTTGGTCGATGGCGAGGACTGTTTTATGGCATTGAGGGCTGCGAGCCTCTCGGGGTGATCACGAAAGAGGCATTCCGCCCACTCGTGCTGGTTCAACTTGGTGATGGTGATCAGGCTCCGCACCACCTTCACCGCCTCCTTCTCTCTCTTTTGCAGACCTACGCTGCACTCTATACACGCGGTCACCGGGGCACCCGCATGCGCAGGGCACGCGTCGTTGCGCTGGTGCCTATACATGGCCTTCTGCAGTCATTATGCTCGTAAGAAGCGATTTTTTTCATCGGTTTGATGGGACACTTACGAGGATGGGGTAGGGATAACTTGACAGCTGTCTCGCCAGACGCATGATTTCGGTAGGAATGTACACGTTGATTGTGGTGAACATCTTTTTCCAGCAAGGAGGTCGAGTGGCAATTTGTGTTGGACGACGATGGGGGTGGCGGTAGAGAAAAGGCCAATTTAAGCGCCAAACGGTGCCGTTTGTTCACCCCGACTTTGACGCCGGTCCGCATGCTCCTCGTGGCCGCGGATCGTCAACGAGCGAACTGACCAGATCAGTGGTGAGATTCGTGCGCGACCAGTTCAACCCGCGCGGTCCTTCACAAGGCTCATTTATTCTTTCCTGCAGCACTATACAACGAGCTGATGGAAGACTACAGCGAGTGTATCTTCTCCCCTCTTTGCGAAGCGAGTCAGGAAGCCCCGCATACCAAAAACGAAGTGCAGTATCCTGATTATTCGACTGGGTTGCGCGCGGCGTCGTCTTCCATACCTTTAGGTCCACGGTTCCCAATCCCAGAAAATATTTCAGAAAGCTCTAGCGACCACATACTAGCTCCCGACTCAGTCCAATCCGAACCGGTGCCTCAGCGAGCCATGTGCCCTACTGCATCCCTTCTGATTGTTGCAAAGTAGGTGTCAAGCTGAATCCGACGTGGATGGCTTTGCGCAGTCTGCACTGTTTGCACGAGTGCAATCGTGATCCTGGAAAGCGAAAACTAAATCCCTACTACCCTTCTACAATGGGTCTTTTCTATGTTATCACAGGGTCGCTGCTTTGCGTCCAGACGCGGCGGCGCGACTGAGTTGGCTATGGCCATGCGCGAGTGTTGGCGCATCGGATTTAAACGGGCGAGTCTTCACCATTTGGAACGTTGCCGCGACATTCCAACTCATTGTGCTCTTCGTCACGATACTGCAACTCGATTCTGTGACTGTGATGTGAGTACACGCATTTCTTGCCTTCATAAAGCCAGAGGCACGCGTGCGCCGGTTAACGATAGGCGCTGAAATCTATTCAGGGGCGCATCCGCAGCTCCCCTCCACCGACCCATCACCCCTTCAAGCCCTTTCCTCGGGATACTCTTCTCAGTTTAACTAGTCAGACCAGACAGCGTAGGTTCTATGAACTCTATGATAGTACGTATATCTGACCTTGTGTTACTTCCTTAGTCACTACGGATCGCTGTACGTCTCGAGATGGCAGAGCAGCCTCCTACGAAACGTCCACGCGCCGATAACGAAGGATCTGGCTGTAATTTTATCATAGACCCAGACATATGGATGGCGAATCCTGTCAACGCTGACGACAAGAGCGGTCTGATTATCGTTGAGGCACAAGAGGACCCGAGCACCGCCGCGCCGGGCACATTGCGTCTCTTCAAATGCTACATCTTCGACCTGGCGCGATACGCAGGCACCCTTCAGGATATGCTCAATCTGGGGAAACCGTCTGAAACCTACGACGACATACCTTTAGTCAAGCTACCAGACTCATCTGGAGATGTGAAGAGCCTGTTGACGGTTTTAACGGACGTAACGTAAGTCCCTCGTCCTTGAAAGCTTTTCCCACCCAGCCACCCTGATTCACACGTAATCTGCAGGTCTGTACCATGGCTCAGGAATCGCCGCAGAACAGTCGACCGACTGGGCGGGGCCCTGCGTCTTGCCATCAAATACCAGATGGATGTCATACGTGACTTCATATTGAAGCGATTGTACGCCGACTGGCCGGCCACGCTGGGGAAATGGGATGCGAACGAGAAAACAATGAAGGTTGTCCATAACGATCCCGACATGCCAGATGAGACCTATGAGGACCAGATCCGCTGGGCCGACGGCGTTCAAAAAGAGCCAGGTGAGTACGCGCCACTCTCTGCATGCGAGTCTACCCCGCGATCATCTGGAACGCCTGCCCTTCGCCAAATCGCGCCTTTTGCAGACCATCGACTCGTTCCTACACTGGAAGCTGCCGGTGATGATAGATGATCTGCAATGCAATCGTCATCCTCCTGACCCTCCTGACGCTGCTGTGTCTAAGGCATGCGTTGCACCGCTCAAAGCGTGGTTGGCGGCGCAAGTCGTCTCCCTACCAGTCCGTGATCTCATGCTGCGGGACTCACTAGAGGCGTTGCGGTGCATAGGACGGGAAGCGCGAAGTGACGGGATGCTCCACAGCCAGACCTGCTCTCGTTGCCGTCAGCGCTTTTCGACAGCCATCTACAATGCACGGCTTTACATCTGGTCTGGGATCCCCTACTGGTTCGAATTGAAGGCGTACGATGAACAGTACACCCCGATCGGCATGTTCCATCCGTAGACTCGATATGCCACACCCTCGCAATATCAATGTAATATATCGTCATTCATTGGAGAGGTCCACCTAATGGCTGAAGATACACCCCTGTTGTCATCGTCTGTCAGATATCCCGGAATATGGGCGTGAGTGCTTCAGGTTGTGGGCACTCGCAGGCTGATGGTCTCGCAACAGTGGCGACCTCAATACGGCTTCATCACCATCCAAGCTGCGTTCACGACATGACACAAACGCTTCCAGACCAACAACTATTCGGATCCGTGACTTTGTTCTTCGATATGTGGTGCGGTGCTGGCGCTCAGGTGTGTGCCAGACTGTTGTTCAGAAAAACATGTGTTCGTGACGACCTATTGTACACTCCAGCCAACGTCAAACTTGTCTCCATCATGACTGTGATGGTGGCTGTCAAGATGCGTCGCGTATGCTTCATCTTATGCCTGGCTTGCGGCCCATGGGGGTGAACAAGGAAACCAATTCAATCGAGGATGGTCATATTCGCGGCTCATTTTACTCCCTGGAACATGAAAGATGATGTTAGATGCCTCAAGAAGGCGAACACACACACCAGCAGTTACATCAAGACATACGCAGAGGCTTTGACACGAGAGATGCAACTGCTGTCATCGAGAACAAGGAGCGTGAAATTTCAAGCGCCGTTGGTGATGGCCTTTGTACTTGCCCTCGCAACTTCGGCTGCATGCTTGGCGGAGTGATGGCGCATGCTAAATTGCATTGCGGTCTTGTTTCGCGGAATTTGGTCGGGCTAGAATACGTGCGAACCACGACAGTCGTGTGGCGTAGGAAGCAATGTGCGGGAGTGCGAGAACGTGCGGCGTACCTGGAAGCCCACCGTTCAACGTATAAAAGCAGTAGAGCTACGTCTGTTTCGCTCAGTTCACTACCCAACAAACCTCACTCGGCACTTCTCTTCTTGCGCAGGTCGCACCTTTCAATCTCTTACTCACCCTTTCAATCTCATAATTCAACCACCATGCATTTTGCCGCCCTCCTTTTCACACTCCTCGCCACCGTCGCCCTCGCCCTGGCCGGCTTCCAACACGACGACAGCACCGCGGACGGTGTCTACACCCACTACGTCGACGCCGATGGCATCGAGCGCACGATATACATCGGCCCTATCACACCGCGATCCCGGCACCGCCGCTTCCTCACGTCCCGCGAGGACGACGGCGTGCAGTGCCAGTCCGACGTCTCAATAAACATCGACGACGCCTACGCCGCGATGATGTCGCTCGCCGGCATATTCGGGGACGGGTTCACGTTCTTCAAGAGCATCTCCGCGAAGTCGGGCAGCGCCGTCGTCTACGGCTGCGACTACGGGCACGGTCAGACGATGACCTCCGACAAACTCATCCAGTACATGACGGATGTCGCTACCGAGTGCGATGTAGATGCGGCGGGATACTTCAGAGTCACGAGCTCGAAGTGCGCCTTTGGCAGGACCAACACCGGCATTGGTTTCTGCTGAGCGGTTGGTCAGTCACTGTCTTCCAGAACTCTCCGATCTATGCTCACCGCTTGAACAGGGGACTTATATGGGATTCTTTGCTGTTTGGGGTTTTTGTGGACTCACTTGTGTGGACATTTCTGTAGCATATTCATTTAGGTTGTATCACCATCACCCACTCATTGCTGCTCTCGAATCGCTTCGCAATTTACTATTTATTCAATGCATAAAATAGACCTGCATTGAACACCTGCTGAGACGTCAGACATTTAACGTTTGAAAAGACAGTAACATACGCGTTGTTGAGTCGCTTGATGCTGTCATATATCCGAGAATATGTGAGTTTTACAACTTGGTCGAATCATCCTGAAGGCGTTCTTCCCTTGCTCCGCAGAAGCCAACACAAGAGTTAGCTCTGCCGCATGAAGGCTCCATATACACTTGTACCGGTAAACGCGCCACGCAGCTTTCATTGAAGTTGGCGCATCCTTTTGCTCGCAGCGGTCCGTATGGTCTCATTCGCGCGAGCCCGCCATCCCTGCGTACCTATAGATGAGCATGAGATGCACTCGACACGAGAGCCGACCACGCTACGTACCGCCCATGGTTGTAATCTGCACACCACGCTTCCTGTTTGGCTGATAGCTCCGGTGACGCGCGAGAGAATGATATTCGTCCTCACAACTGTCAGAGCAGTGCGCTCAGTGTGGTGGCAGCAACGTGCAGGTAACATTATTATCATCGTGATTATTCTGAAACTGTATGGAGAGCTTCTTTCAGGACAAAGCGGTGCGTAGAGGCAAGGGACATCGTGGTGGAAGCGGTTCGAGTTCGTTTCTTGCGTGGGGCGCCTACCTGGACCTCGTCGGCAACCCTCGGCAACGAAGGGCGGAATTGATGCGCCCCGTTCGTAGACGCTCGAATTTCGCTCTTGAGCGCGAACCGTGATGTCCGCAGACGACGCGTGTTTTTATTTGACAGTTTCAAAGGTTGGGATTCATAAACTTGGTTCGCTGCTTTAATTTCTCATGTATTTTTAGGATCCCAGGGAAACACGGCGCCTTCCACCGCGACGAAGTGTCACAAGAGTTGTCCATCTCGTTTCGGGCTGTTGTATCCAGCAAGACGTGATATCGTCGACAAAGCCTATCTCCGGTGGTGATAACAGACTAAGCGGCGCGCCAGATAACAACTGATGCGCCATGGAAAGCTATTCATCAAGTTATAGTTGTCGATCCCTAGCTTGAGCACCTATGAGCAGGCCTAATGGTACAGAGACCTGAACCGGTCATCTTATTTGTCACGGCCGTATACTAGTGCTGAATGTGGTGCGTCGACCGAGTGTGCGATTACTCTCACTCTATCGCGCCTTTAACCTGTTCTAATCTCTCTAGGAAAGAAGTCGGTACGAACGCCAGACGTGGCCGCCATCGCTGACGCGACCATCTGTTACGTGCCGCCCAGCATCCGCGCCCTCCAGCCCAGAAGCGTCCGCCGGACTTAACCCTGAATCCTTTCACAAAATCCAGATTCGCCTCACGATGATCAGGCTTGCCGACGCGCCCTGGTGCGGCGAACATACGACGAGACTAAGTACGGCGGCTACAAAGGGTGGTCCCTGCGAATATAAATATGCCCAGAGGTTTCCACATAACCCCATTCTTCAAGCACACCAGCCCAGGTACTCAGCAAGCCAATTCGCACTCACTTTCACTCGCGCCGGTCGCATTCGCATTCATTCGTTCACCACAACCCTTTTAATCACCTATCATGAAGTTCACTGCCACCATCCTCACCCTCGCCGCTGCCGCATCCACCGCGCTCGCCGGCTTCTCGCACGACCCCAGCGCACCCGACGGCGTGTACACGCACTACGTCGACAGCGCCGGCACGCCCCAAAACGTCTACCTCGGGCCCGTGCACGCGCGCCGCGAGCCGCATCTCGACGTGCGCGACAGCAGCGGCGTGCAGTGCCAGTCCTCCATCCAGATGAACGCCGACGACGTCTCCGCCGCGCAGACGCAGCTCGGGAACATCTTCGGCGGCGGGTTCCAGTTCTTCAAGACGATCAGCATCAAGTCGGGCAGCGCGGTCGCGTACGGGTGCGACTACGGGAACGGGCAGACGCTGAGCAACTCGGACTTCAGCGGGTACATGGGCTCGGTCAGCACCCAGTGCGGCGCGACCTCGGCAGGGTTCTTCAACCTCCCGCAGTTCAAAGCGGCATACGGCAGGACTAATGCGGGCATCAGTTTCTGCTAATGCAAGGTGCGGCTCTTGGCATTGTTTCCCTCTAAGTTATCGCTCATGTGCTGCGAGTAACAGAGAATTGAAGGGGGATCGGTATATTATTATTGTCGGATATTTTGGGTCTGCTGGGCCGAGTTAGAGAGGTTAGAGACAATACGGACGATTGCATGAGTTGTTTATTTATCGGACCTAGCCGCCTTGGTTTCGAATTCGGAGTACTTAGACTTCGAGCTTGAGAGAGCTATATGGTGACTGCATCCGGTGTCCGGATCTTCGTTCGTTGCGACAGAGCAGGAGACGACAGCGGTACAGATTCAGGAGAGCGGGAATGACGCAGCGTACCTGGGTCTTATATACCTCGGGACCATCTCAGCAAGCGCTGGAAGCTGTATTCAGGGTACCGACGTCATTGAATGTAGCGAACGGTGACGCACCGGCAGTAGACCCATGCGGCGACGCGACGCAAATCCCTGGACGCGACGTGACCTGCAATACACCCGACGCGTCGCGGACGTGTAAGCGCTTACCATCCCCTCCGTTCATCGATCTTGCAACACTTCGCACGCCACTCGCACCCGCAGCCATGTGAAAACAATTATTGCATGAGGCATAACATAGAAAACATGAGGACATATCGGGGGTATTGATATCGTGCATAACTAGAGTACAGATGACCAGAAGCAGTCTCCTTGCGCAAGTCCCAAGAAACCAATTGCCACACGATCGAGCGACCGACTGCCAGCGAATAAGAAAGCGGTGCATGGTAAGAATGAACGGGGCAGCACGAGACGGGTATTGGGCGCACCACTCCGAAAACACGAGTCCGCCCTGAGCCTTTCGGTGGGTATCCTTATCCGTGATTCATGAGTACATCCCGGCGAACGCGCGTCTGCTGTCCGTGTTCGAGGTGTCGGTGGGCCGAGAGGAGGGCCGGTGGAACCGCATCGGCGGCGGAAATTCAAACTGGGAATCGGTGTCGCCCTGTGCGAGCAGCAGAACCGCGGCGCCGAGGGCCTCTGATTGCTCATCCGTCAAGGGCAGGAGCCCGCCCATCTGGCGCACGCGCTCGGTGACCTCCTGGCCGCCCGCGTCGAGCAATTCGCGAAGCTCGGCCTCGAGATCCTCGCTCGGTATCGAGTCCATCAGGTGCTGCCGACACGTTGGGCATGAGTTGCGCTGCACACGAGCACGCGTCAGTCAGTCTCCGTCACGATCAGCGTGCCAGATAACCGGGTTACGTACGCCTTGGTTCAGCCAGTTGCGGATGCTGCGGTGTGAGGTTAGACAGGTGTTCGCGCGGAAGGCACGACACTCAACTCCTTTCTGCAGAACACATGGCCGCATGTTGCGGTGAGTCGGGTGACACCGAGCTCTTCAATCGGATGTGCGGGCGAGTCCATCGCGAGGGCCATCTCCTCCTCGGTGATGATCGTGGTGAACGGCGTGAGGCAGATGGGACAGGACGAGTCTGCATAAGAAATCAAGCCCATCGCATTATATCGGGACCGCGGCGGGGGATGACAAGCTGCAGGAGAAGAGCGAACCTGCCTCGTTGAGCGCGATCAAGTCCTTCTCGGTGAGCTTGGGTAATGACGAGAAGAAGGCCTCCATCCGGCTGGCACACGAGTGCGCGATGGCTGGGCGTGAGATGCGGCGCACGGTGGTGTGAGTTGGACGTACGTGTGGCTTTCCTCTGCGGCCCGCGCGGCCTGGGCGAGGCGGGCGGGCAGCTGGAGACGCATGAGATCGTCGGGGGAGACGGCATCACTCATGCTGAGCGAGCGTTGGCGGTTAGCCATGTTGTCTGCACGGTGAGCACAAAAGCGATGTGGTGGTGGATGGTGGCCAGGTGCGCTTGTTAGAGACAGACTCTGATGGCCATTTGGGCGTCGAACGCAGGCCACGCCTGAGCCCATCTGATCGGACCGAGCACGCCCCAGCGTGGGAAAACCCGCCCCCGCATCCGGCCTCCGCTGATTGTTTTCTTTTCTCTTCACCACGACACGCTCGGGTGTCGCAACGTGAGTGTCGATGCGGTCAGTGGAAAAGGAAGTGAACTGACCAGCGCATAGTCGTCGCTGAGCGCGGAGAGCAAAGTTGTGGTGCGTCGGAGAACAATACTGATCATTGTTCTGCATCCGTGTGGGACCGACGGCCCACAGTAATCCAACGATCGATTACAACTGCCTCCCGCCACAGACCTTTCAAATTCTGCGTGTTGGTCGCCACACAACACTTGCGCGGGCTGTTGAATGTCACGCGCGGCCCCCGACGCCCGCCATAGTTGACGGCGGGTGCCGACCGATGCCGGCGCGTAACGCGCGTAACCAGGACGACGTCGCGTGTGCCTGGGACGCGTGTAAGTCGTTGGCCTCATTTGGAAACAACATTACAACATTGGCACAATAACTGGCATTCAACCACGCACAAACAACGCCCGCGCGGTGTTCATCTGCCGTCGGTCAGTACTGTCCTTTTTCTCTTTATAACGTCCATCTCAACGAACCTGACGCTTTGCTCTCCTCGTTACGCTTTTTTCGCCACGTTCGCGGTCTCTCCACGACCCCCACACTCGTTTTCAACACACTCGCTGAATCCACGATACCCACCACTCGCGCTTGACTCTGTGCCTGAAATCCAACCAACTTCAACACCGGCCAACCAACGCCAACCACCGACCTCTTGTATACCCATTTCTTTATACTCACCATGCGCGCGTCCACGCTTGTGTTTACTGTCGCGCTTGTCGCGTCAGCCCTCGTCGACGCCATGCCACTCACCTTCTCGCTCCGCTCGCCATTCAACCACCGCCATAAAGCCGCCAAACGAGATGGCGCCCAGAAATTCGTCGTCGCCCACCACATGGTCGGAAACACGTACCCGTACACCCAGGATGACTGGGCCTCTGACATCCAAGCGGCACACGCGGCCGGTATCGACGGCTTTGCCCTGAACATTGGGACGGACGACTGGCAGCCGGGCCAGGTAGCCTCAGCGTAATCCCTAAACCTTATTTGATGTCACGGGTCATGTACTCACCAACGTTGCAGGTACCAAGCGGCCGCATCGTCTGGAACGGATTTTAAACTATTCATCTCGTTTGATATGAGGTACGATTGATATTGCGTTCGCGCCACACCGCGCTGATAAAACCATCTACAGTGTCATGCGCTGCGCGTCCCCAGACGATGCCGGCGTTCTCCGCAACTATATCACGAAATACGCTCAGCATCCGAATCAGCTGAAGTATAATGGACGCGCGTTCGCATCTACCTTTGCCGGCGAGAGCTGCACATTTGGCCAGGGCTCCGTCGCAGATGGCTGGAAGTCCCAATTCACGCAACACCCCGAGCTGTCTGGAGCCAACGCGGTTCACTTTGTGCCGTCGTTCTTCATCGACCCTGCCACCTTCGGCCAATACGACGGTGCTATGCACGGCGCGTTCAACGTATGTTCCTCTGTTTATCCGGTGGCGCAACGCCAGCTGACATGACCGACAGTTCAACTCGGGCTGGCCCATCTCGCTGACCGCGTCACAAGGCAACTCCATTGTGAGCGCCTTTGGCGCGAATCTCGCGTCTGCAGTATCCTCGACCGTCAACCAGATTACGCAGGCGCTGAGCAAGTTTGTCGGCGCAACGGACACCGATAATCAGTACACCAACGGACTGAAGGCGCTTACCACAGATAACGGCGCGCCGACATACATGGGAGCCGTGAGCCCCTGGTTCTTCACCCACTACGGTGCGGACACGTACAACAAGAACGTAAGTGCCTTGGCGCTCCATACTCGGACGTGCGCAATGTGAACTCACGGGCGGTGGATCTTTCTAGTTCGTGTACTACGCGGGTTCTCACCTGTACCCCACGCGGTGGGAGAACATCATCGACAACCGTGACCTGTTTGACCTCGTCGAAGTCGTCACATGGAATGACTTCGGCGAGTCGCACTACATAGGACCGATACACGGCGCACAGCCCAACTCGCAAGCATGGGTCGATGGTTTTGACCACACTGGTGAGTGCAGCGCCTCGGGATGGCGCAAATAGCGACGCAGATCGAGACAGTAAAACTGACCCGTACGGTTCGTTTTATTTTTTTGCGAACAGCATTCTTGGACATGACTAGTTACTACGCGACTGCCTACAAGACTGGTCAGTATCCGCAGATCACGGAGGACAAGGTGTACCTCTGGGCACGCTCGCACCCCAAGGACGCAAATGCTCCCGACCCGGTCGGCAAGCCCACCAATTTCGAGCTGGTGAGTTATTAGACCCCTTTCACAGCCTATCAGGCTTCTGTCTCGCCGTTCGGCATCCGCGGCGCTTCGCCACACGGCTGTATTCCTTTCTTTTCCGTGCCCGAGTCGGACAATTCTGACTCGGTGTGCTCTCTGTACAGGACCAGGATGTGCTCTGGGCCGTCGTCTTCGCCACGGCACCCGGCACAGTGACGCTGCACACGTCGGACAGCAGCGCGCAGACGTTCGCCATCGGCGCGAGCGTGACCAAGCTCAGCACCCCGATGACCCCGGGCGGTTACATGCGCGCGACCCTCGAGCGTGACGGCGCGACGGCCATCGACCTGCGCCCCGATGGTTTCACATTCAATGCGAACCCGCCCTCGTACAACTACAATGCGTTCGCGGCGGTGGCTGGTTCCGGCTCGCAGGCGCCGTCTGGGTCGTCCCGCTGAGGGGCGTGCACCAGATGGCGTGGCACATGCGCGTTTGATGACCGAAGCCCCCGGGGGGCGTGCGCGTGCTCTCGCCGAAGGGACGCACGCGAGCGCCTTCTCCCCGCCTGCATCCCGGCCGACCAGTGTGCTGTCGTCGATGTCTCGTCTCACGCCGCGAGGCTACGGCCTCCCTTCGTTCGAGCATCCATCTGGATGGGTGCGTTTTCTCGCAAGAACGCTGGCATCCGTTCTGCGCTGGAAGTCTCTGTTGTCGTCGCTTTGTAGTTCTGTCGCACTTGCTTTCATAATTCCATACCTGCTGTCAGTAGCCTCGTGCACGATTTTGTCGCAGTCGCTAGGATGCAAAACGCTCTCGCTATCGCGTAGCCTGCGCGAATTTGAGTGTGCAATGCATGAGGCGGCGGGATCTGGCAGCCAATCTGCCGGGCCGTCACGGACGACTCAAGTCCGAGGTCCAGCCACGAGGACACGCGAGTGTGATCGAGCACGCCTCTCGCAATGTTTCTTTGATGATATCACCCAACTCACTCAGAAGCAACCTCGGACTGCAATAATAACGCGCCTGGATGCGTTGCAGACCTCCCCACCGGGACCGTGGTGCTATGGACACTCAGGGACTCACAATTGTCTGAGAAAAGCATGTCTTGCCTCGGGCGGCGTTGTCGGCGACGGCACGAGGCGCATCACCCGTGGCGGACGCAAGTGCGGGTGGCTCGCCAAGAAATCACACAGCAGTGTTCGCCACACGGGAGGAGAGATGCACCCGGGTGAGTGACTGCCCATCGACCGCTCGTAGGGAAGACTCAACCCGCTCATCGTGCGGCGTACCTGTCTCAGATTAGAACAGGAACAGCGCGTGCTCTCGTGGCTCTCACCAGCCGTCATTCGACGACAGTGAGCGCACGAACGGCTGCAACCTGGACCGTCCTGGACGACCAGTGAGTCCGGCATTGCACTATCATTCCCCATGTAATTGACGCACGTTCGGCTGGACGCGACTGGAAGGTACAATGCTGATCGTTCCACGCGGCTTTGCGTCTCGTCGGCCGTCGCTCTCCCCAACACCTCAGAGGAAAACGCTGGGTATGTCTCCGGTCTACGTTGCTAACCACTGAACACCCATGTGAAGGTATTTGCAAGTTTGCGTCGCTATCCTCGTGTAGAATCCACCGATGCCGACGGCTCACGAGGTGCTGTACCAAAATGTCGATCCTCAAATTTTGGGCGTTTATTGCAGGGCGCGGGCGACAAGCAAGACTGATTCACTTCTCTCAGCAAACGTTCCCCGACCATGGTTCCAGTTGCTTGACCGAACCCAATCTCCAGGACTTGCGGTTCCACCGGAATTTGAGACAATCTAGTCTCCTCAGCTGGACTTTGTACAGCTGATGCGGCGCCGGTAGCATACGCTCGTGAGCTGATTTCTCTGACTGCTCATGAATCTTTTCTAAGGATCACCATCGTACTCGTTCAGTATAAATATGGCGCGCGCACAGACATGTTTCTTCGGTTCGCTGCCCTTCCACAACTCGTCTACTCGAGCTAGGTACTCCCGGTCATGTACTCCTTCCTCCTCGCCCTCAGCGGCCTCGCGGCCGTCAGCGCCCTGCCCACCAACTTCACCAGACGCGACACTGGCACAAAGGCCGTGTTCGCCCACCACATGGTGGGCTACACCGCGCCCTACACCTCTGCCGACTGGCTCCAGGACATCTACCTTGCGCACGAAGCTGGTATCGATGCCTTCGCCCTGAACATCGGTACCGACCCCTGGCAGACAACCCAGGTCGCGTCCGCATACGCCGCCGCTGAATCCTCGGGCACCGGCTTCAAGCTGTTCATCTCGTTCGACATGGGGTACGTACGCGCCTATCGCGCATGTCACGCCTGACAAGCTTCATAAATACAATTGAACTCACATTGCTCACGCCAGGTCGTTCCCATGTGCGGCGGCGTCTGACGCCGCGGCCCTCCGCACGTACATCACTACGTACGCCAACCACCCGAACCAGTTTAAGTACAACGGCCGCGTCTTCGCCTCCACCTTTGCTGGTGAGAGCTGCACGTTCGGACAAGGCTCCGTCGCGCAGGGCTGGGCTACCCAGTTCACCGGCCAGCTGACCGGTGCCAACGCCGTGCACTTTGTTCCATCTTTCTTCGTCGACCCGGCTACCTTTGGCCAGTACAGCAGCTCCGTCAACGGCATGTTCAACGTGAGTCGGTTGACATCTTCGCATTTTTTGTGATCTAACAATACCTCATGAATATAGTGGAACTCCGGATGGCCCATTCAGATGACCACCGCCTCTGTCAACTCCCAGCTCGCTGGCCAGGGCGAGAGTCTTTCCGCCACCTCGGGCACAGACATTGAGAAGATCACCTCGATTCTTCTCCCCAGTGTCGGTGCCATCGACACTGACAACCAGTACGTGTCCGGCTTGAAGGGTGTTTCTTCCAACGACGGCGCCCCAACCTACATGGGTGCCATCTCTCCCTGGTTCTTCACTCACTACGGTGTCAACTCCTACAACAAGAACGTAAGTGCGCGTCTCCTGTGGCAAAGCTTATTACTAACGCATTGGCTGCAGTGGATCTACTACTCTGACTCTCACCTGTACAACACTCGCTGGGAGAAGGTCATTCAGAACCGTGGCATCTTCGACCTCATTGAGATCTGCACTTGGAACGACTTCTCGGAGTCTCACTACATCGGCCCCATCCACGGTGCCCTGCCCAACTCCCAGTCATGGACCAACGGTATGGACCACTCAGGTATGTTCAACGAGCGCCATTTCATTATCAGGAGCTAATTATTGATGACTTGCAGCGTGGCTCACGATGACCAACTACTACATTCAGGCATACAAAACTGGTTCCTACCCCGCGATCACCGCTGACCAGATCCACGTATGGGCCCGCCCCCACCCCAAGAACGCACAGTCCGGCGACTCTGTCCCCAAGCCCACGAACTACGAGATGGTACGTTTTCAGCCGCGATTGACGGTGCTTTCGCTGACTATCGTGGATCGTAGACCCAAGACCTCATGTGGGCCGTCGTGTTCGCCACCCAGGCCTCCACCGTCACCCTCTGGACCTCCGACACCAACTCCCAGACCTTCCAGGTACCCGCCGGTGTGACCAAGCTGTCGACCCCGCTCACCGAGACCGGTGGATACATGCGCGGCACCATGGTCCGCAGCGGCACCACCATCATCGACTTCGCGCCGTCCGCGTACTACTACCAGCCCAACCCCTCGACCTACGACTACAACGCTTTCACCGCGAGCTCGCCCGCCGTCCCCGCGTCCGGTGGATCCACCCCGCCGCCGCCCCCGCCGCCACCTACCCCGACCGGCCAGCGCATCCACCCCAATGGCAACAACGCCAAGTGCCTCGATGTCCAGGGCGGTACCCTCGCTAACGGCACCCCAGTTCAGATGTAAGCTCATTCTCCTTCCATATCATATGAGACCCACCGTCTGACGATCATCTCTTCAGCTACGACTGCAACGGCACCGCTGCTCAGAACTGGGTCGTCGTGAACGGCGAGACCACCGTCCAGCTTGCTGGCACCAACTACTGTCTCGATGCTGGTTCTTGTGAGTGTCTCTCTGCTTCAACTTAGCAATATACATACTGACAACAATTCTCGTAGCCCCCGCCAACGGCACACAAATGAAGATCTGGACTTGCATTGCCGGCATCCCCGCCCAGACCTGGTACTACACTGGTGACCAGCGCATCTCCCTCGAGAACCAAGGTTAGTCACCCCATCCACACAGCAACGTACAGATTGCTGACAGCGCGCATCACAGGCTTCTGCCTCGATCTCACCAACGACTCCCTGACGGACGGAAACATCATGCAGATCTGGCAGTGCACCACAGGCAACACCAACCAGATCTGGACCCTCAACTAAGTCTCCGCACTTAGCGACACGGCTTCATGAATGTGTTACGATCAGAAACGCCTATACACCCCGAAAACAACACATAACGCATGTACATGTACAGTAGTTACGACCCCCTTAAAAGATGATGCTCATGAACAACATTGCGGGAAAGCGTGCGATTCGAACAGAACAGGTGTGAGTATTACTCTAAACATTATAGTTGTCGTGCGAGGGTATAAGCTTTATAAGATGATGTGATCTATCCGTACACCAAATATGCTGTGAGTGTGGTAGTCGATGGATATAAGTTGAGTGAGAGTATGATGATGACGAGGATGCTGGGGACATGTTAGCGATGTGATGATCTATGTAGGCCTGCGATTAGTAGAAGGACCTGCGCCACCAGGAGGTGGAAAGCGCTGTGCGATTGTTAGTGACACGCATCCTAGGGCACGAGTTTTCGACTTCACCTTCTTCGGGATAAATAAGCTCTGTGGCTGTTTCTGCTTCTTCTTCGGTGGCCGTGGTGGTTTCGGTTGCTGTCCCTCCGCCACATTTTGCTGAGGCGCTGTAGGACGCTTCTCCTTGCCATCGTCATCTTCCAGTGCTCGTTTTTTGCCGCGTGCTGCAGTCTCCACAGGTGGCGCCATCTCTACGTCGACCGGGGAAGGTGCACGAGCTGCGGGGGGCGGCGGCCTCGAAACTGGAGGTCGATGGTGACTCTGCGCAAGCTCCTTCGGGGTAGCAAGCATCGGCATTGGCGGTTCTACGACCTTGCTCGACGGTTTGGCTTTAGCGGGCGGTGGCAAAGGCTTCTGGGGTGCCAAGCGCGATGCAGTGAAGTACGTAACATCAGCCTAACAGTACGATGAGTACAAACAGGCCACAAGATGGCACATAGCAGCGAACGTACATCGACCAGCCGCGAGCGTTCTCTGGCGTCCACCACAATCCGTTTCCAGGTTGTATCACTGCGCTCGAGAGTTGCAGCGTTGCCTATAACGAAGACCGACGACTTGGCACGGGTAAGTGCGACGTTCATTCGTCGAACATCTGAATCATCCAGTAAGCATTTTCTATCCCAAAACCGTGTATTCCACGTACCAGCCAAGAAACCGACATTCGTGGAATTTGGTCCCGCGCGTACGCACGAAAGTATGATGATGTCCTTCTCCTGACCCTGGAAGCCATCGACAGTGTGAAAGTCCACGGCGGAGGATATTTCCGCGCCGAAACGCTTCTCAAATGCCCGTTTAAGCTCCTTCACTTGCGCGCTGTACATGGTGACAACGCCAACTTTGTAATCGAAGTCGAAGCTCGAGTACTCCTGCCGCAGGCGGTTGAACAGCGCCACTGCGACCTGCACTTCCGCTTGGTTGATCAGAGAATGGAAAGGACCCCGTGACTCCTGGCCGTTGACGTTAAAGAACCTGTACTCGCCGAACTTCGCGTTTGCATGCCACGGTTTCATGGTTTTGGAACCCATGTCCGGACCGTCTAGTAGACGGCCGTCATAGAAGAGGCGACTGGGCAGAATGCTGATTTGCGGATGCATACGGTATTGAATGCTGTGTCAGTGGGTAAGCATACAGACGAGCTCCAGATATGTGTGGCTTGTACCTTAGAAGATGGACAGCATCTGGTCGGTGTTTCTGTAGTCTCACAAACAGCGATTGGTTGTATCCATACCTACTGGCCTGATAGATTTGTCAGGAGGTGTACATACAGCGAGCGCAAAACAAATATACCTCAGGCGAGATCACAGTTGGTGGCAACTGCTGGGGATCTGACAACAATCAGCTGCTCGGTCGCCTCGAACAAAATGTCAGGCTTACCTCCTACCATGATGCAACGACCACAGCGGTACTTGAGGGGAATGAGAGAGCTGAGTTCGATAGCCTGTGCAGCCTCATCAATGACGACCATCTCGAAGTCCCACTGCTCCAGTAAATCGTGGCCGGCGCCGGATAACGTTGAGCACACGACGTCGGCTTCAGCGAGGACCTCCTGACGAAATCTCCGCGTGGTCGCATCGATAGCTCTGTGGTCAGCTTTCTGCTTATCCCTCAACTTGTCGTACTGATGAGCCAGAGTGATCCTCTGCTTAGTCAGTTGCTTGGCTTCCTCTTCCAAAGAGAGCGTCTTGGCGGTATTGTTGTGCACCTGCGAAATCTCATCCAGCTTCTCTTGTTTCATCCGTTTGACGGACTCCAGTTGAGAGCGCAGAAGGGCCAAGTCGCTACCAGTGTCCGCCAGCGCTTTTTTTGAAGACGGATCCTCATTCAACTTCTGTTCCACGAGGAAGTCCAATGATACGTCTTTGATGCTGACGTTCATGCCCTTCGGTGCCCCAACCCGGACAACTTTTGGAGGGGTCACGCGACGACCAGGTCCCGACACCCCTTCCTTCAAACGAAAGGTAATCTCGTCGATAGCTGCGTTGCTTGGAGCACAGAGAAGGATCTTCTTTGGTGCCTCTCTGTCGGCAGGGCCTGCATTGCGTCCTACATGTATTGCCGTGATAGGTTTTGGACGTCGAGCTAAGAAAGCTTGCACTAGACCACATATAGTGGATGTCTTTCCAGTTCCAGGCGGGCTACGGAGACATGGGTGAGTATGCAGTGTTATGAAAGAAGATCCGAATAACGGTACCCTTGTATCAGCGAGAACCCGTCAGTCCTTAGTGCACTTGTGATCGCCCTCGCTTGCGGCTCATTCAAGCTGTACACGGACATCGTCTGCTTCACGTCTTGAGGGTTGACAGCAGCAGGGCGGGAAAGGTCTGCCTTGATGATCGTTTCACAGAGATCGTAATAAGGAAGACCCATCAGTGCTGCGTATTCTCGATGCAGGGTAGTCAAGCTGAACATATGAGCGACGCTCGGTACCAATGTCAGGGAACTCACCTGAACACCTTACTGATTAACCAAGTTGTGCCACTCTGTGGACCACGGTCAGTCTCATCGAGACACAGGCGAACAATCGCCAATAAACCCGTCGGAGAACTTCGCGAAGATTGGACTTTGCCCAAAAACCTCTTCGTGCCCTCTGGGTTCTTCAGAAGTATTATGTCGGTATCCACGAGGAACCAGTCCTTCTGAACTGACTCCGTGATGGAGACGTCGAGGTCAACCCAGTCATCGGTATACTGCCGACTGGATATCTTGCTCTCATAACTGTCCGAGGGCTCCTCTTTGGACTGTTGGATCTGCGCCCAGCACTCCATGAGCAGTAGAGGTTCGAAAACTCGACGATAATGGTTGACATCCGAGAACTTATCTGGGACTCTGTGCAGTTGAAGCTTCGGGCCCGGTGGTTCTGTACCGGTGTGTTCGTAGATCCACGACAATATCGTGCGATGCAATGAAGAAATGTCTGGCTTCAAGCGCAATGCTAGCCGCCGTGCCTCCTCCTTTTTGTTCAACCTCTCGATTGCAGGATTCTTGACGCTGCCCGGCACGTCTATCAGCATGATCCGCCTGCGCTCGACAGGTTTCTTGATGATCAGCTTGCGGAACTGTTCTAGTGTCGTGCCATCATCCTCCGACTCCTCGCTGTCCGACGGCTCCGTTGCGGGAGCAGGAGTGGACGAAGCACTCGACTTCTGGTCGCGCAACCCAGGCAGTTCCACGTCTGACGGACCAGCTTTCGATCGTACGAACTTTGGCATCGACATGGCAGCGTTGAGCTTGGACTGATCATCCTTGGAGAACCCGCTAGTCAGAGATTTCGACTCTCGATGAGTTGGATACGTGGGTCGTGGCAAGGGTTTTTGCACTGAAGGCGCTGGTTTCGCCGCCTTAACGGGCTTGGGCGGCTCAGGCCGTATCGGTTTTTTCTCTGATTTCTTCCGCGTCGTATGAGAGATGATCTGGATCTCGTCGTCGTCGTCAGGCTCAGGAATGATTTCGACTTCGTCGTCGGGCTCAGTGAAGCCGCTGATAGCCTCCTGCAATCTACCCAGTCGTGGCTTGTCCAGCTTCGTTTTCGTCTGCATGAGCTCAGGGTCTCCGGTGCGTGCATCGTTGACGTGTTTTTGCAGCTTTTCCAGGGTAGCATCGTGAGGACGAATGCCGGTCTCTTTGAAGCAGCCAAGTAGAGACTGCAAGAACGCGAAGGCTTGATGGAGTAATTCTTCGTCCGTCAAGCGGAGCCATCGCGCCAGCTCCAGTAACACCTGTTGTAGATCCCCAACCATACGTTTTCCTGTCTCGGTCATGCGTCGCTTTGTGGACGACTGGGGAGAGACTGCCAGCGCTGATCCTTCGATGGCTTTCCTCTGGCTCAACATGTCCCGCCCAAAGATCAGCGCGTCTCGCATCCAGATGACCATCACTTCGTTTTCGAAGTAGTTGGCCCATCTCGGCGTACGCTGGAAAATGACAACGAGCGCCTTGGACATCAGGGACCACCACTTCGGGAGAAGAACCTCCGGTCCTGGTGCCTCGATAGACTTCAGGAAACCGGTTTGGTAGAACAAGCCATTCGGGGTCGAGCAAAGGACGTCGATGACGTCTGTGAGGCAGAGGGCCAGGGACTTCGACAGTGAGCACGCCTCCGGCATGGCCGAGGCGTATTTCAAGAAGGTGTCGAGGAAGGAGGTCATGCCTTCGATAGCGGCGTTGGGAAAGTTCAGGAGAACCGCGCGAAGGCATTCTGGGCGGGAGTCGACGTCGAATGCGAGTCCCACGATGCCCTGTGCCGGCTCGCGTAGACTCTCCACCGGAGAGAACATCATGACCATGATGCACTTCACGACGCCGGGCCGGCGTAGGAGCTCCAGAGCCGATGAGGAGTCGCTGAAGTCAAGGTGTCGCGAAACGGCGTTGAGGTACGCATCTCGGAAGATAGCGAGCGAGTTGTTGACAGCGTGTAGTACTTGCAGAAGGGCGTCTCGCTTCCGTAGCTTCCTATACAAATCGCTATACGCGGCTTCGAGTAGATGGTCTACATGGGACACCGCTGAAAGGGCGTCGAAGAAAAATGCGAGAGCATCGGCGTCGTCTGGAAGCATGGTCTCGGACATGATTCGCCAGATCGGCTCCCGAATCTGAGGGGCCGCAGGGTTGGAATCGGAAGGATGTGCAAGCGCATCCAGGCATGTATTGACATAACTGACGTCCGCTCTGAGAGCAGACATCACCAGCTTTCGCGCCCATTTGCGCGCCTCTGCCCACTCTGGTCCTAGATACGCCCTCCCGAAGGCGATCGTCACGAAGACAGTCGCGCGGATATCCAATATGTGCGATAGCTCCATAAAGTTCACCGAAGGAGCATCCTTCGGAGGGGTCAGGACCGCGTAGAAGATCTGCCCGCGCAATAAGCCACATACATAAAAACGAAACGATTATGATCTCACCTTTGCTGCGACGGTGAGGGCATGCGGACGAACGCCAACGTATCTCTCGTGCTGCAGCTCTTCACACAAGAACTGCATGATAAGCGGCAGCAGCGCAGGTAGCGCTGAAATGTCAAGAGACTTCACGTAGGATTCTACCCATCGCACCAGCCAGCTACCTTGATCGTACTTCAACGGTTGAAGAATATGTGTATAAGCAGTGTTATCCTTTATGGTGCTGAAAACGACCTGCGGATACTCTTCCCCCTTTCCTTCCCAGATCTTTGGGCCTATCCTGTCGAGGAGAAGTAGAAAGACTTTCAATATCTCGATGAAATCTACCGAAAGCAGTTATATGCACGCAAAGTGAGATCATAGTCGAATCAGGGAAACACGAAGGACTGACGGTTTCCAGTGTCGGACAAGCGCGCCACAACAATCTGGACTATGTTCAAGGGGAGTTTGTCTCCAGGGACGAAACGGATGGATTTACTGTATGCAGACCATAGGTCGAGACGATCTTGTGACGCTGGAACCGAAAGGCCATCTGGAGGGCGCCCAAAAGCTGCGAGGTTCAGAATCACCTTGACGGCCTCGCCATAGGTATCGAGGTAGCGTTCGGCCGGCATCGGGGTGACAGTGTACGTTGACAGTTGTTTATGAGCCCAGCGACGAATCTCTTCATCGGAATGTGCTAGCAGCAGAAATAACCCGGCCGGTGGGACCTCCTTGGGCCAGGTCTCGATTGTTCGCTGTGGTGGATGCGCCCGTATAATATCGACTATCGCGGAATCTTGAGAGAGCTTCAGATCGGAGAGTATATAGTAAACAAGTGCAGGAGGAAATTCGTCGAGCCGCTTGGTAGGACAGGGTTTCCCATCCTCCTGCAGCACTTTCTCCTGCACGAAGTTCACGACGGTCGTGATCTCCCAGGAAGTGAACGCCGTCCAGAAGTTCTGCAAAACGTGCTCCTGAAAGGCAGCAAAATATCTGCCGGATCTCAGTGATACTAAATACGAGAGAATAGTATGCGACTCACGTGTCCCGCGTGTGTACCTTGGCCTCCTGGAAACAAACGACACAGTCCGCGCAATTCGTCAACGTCGCGAACAAACAGGTCTTCCACTCCCCCGCGCGTACGCCGTCGTATGCGTACATGCGAATGAGGAACTTGGCGCATTCTTGTACCAGCTGGTCCACGCGATGGCAGAACCAGTGCGAGCTGGTCTGCTTCGGGAGGCGGTCGTAGAGCATTCCTAGAGTCGTCTGGTCGACATCTCGTGTGCTTGGTTCTCCACTTCGCAGCCGTTTGAGAGTCTTGCGTATCTCATCATCACCATTTCTCTTGACCGCCATGGACTGCACACAGTCCGGCGCATGCAAGCACTAGGCGATGACAAAGGCGCGGAGGTCGTCTTGTTGACTTTGAAGAATGAGACGGCAGAGACGAGAATTACGCGCAAATACGAGAGTACTGGCTTGAAGGAAACAGTAGAGTGTAGCAAGAGGTCGTAAGGGTCGGAGATGGTGGTAGGAGTCAAAGTGCAACACAGGCTCCCGCGTATTTGGCGCAGAACTAATTTGTTCGCGCGTCGCGTGCCGTTGGGCGCCTGCCGAAATGAGTTCACGGGATGGCAGATCGAGCTTAAGAACCCTTGCTCACGAACCACGACCATTCTCCCCTCGATAACACATCTGAGATGGATACAGAAAATCTCGAGTTCATAAACAATCTGCTCGAGCAAGATGTCGACCTAAGAGAAGTAATTGCAGTCACTGGCAGCTTCGCGAGGCGGCTTGAACGGAGTTTCGTCCGCTTTCCCTCCAGAAAATACGCGATCAGGTCAACGACTTCGACAAGAAGACCCGTTCTATGCTCGGCATACTCAACAAGGTACATTCGACCCCTCCAGCTAAAGGTGCGATCTCCCTATACGTCAAGATCATCGAGTCACTTGAGCTGACCCCCCTCGACTACTTAGTACCGGCATTGGTAGAGTCGATAAACCCCCTCTTGCAAAGCTATCAAGAGACTTGTGCCTCACTCGCACAACTCGTTCCTCCAAACCAGTTCTGGAGGTTCAAGGATATGTGGTCAATATCGCTGCGGAATGCTGTTTTCTCAGCTGCGATGGCAGAATACCTGAGAAGTGGCAACCTCCTCACACTGCCCCAGACTAGCGAAGTTCTCGGCAGTAAGCTTGAAGATTTATCGCCAGACAAGATCAACTAACAGTGCGAATCTAGTCAAAGAGGAGTGGAAAGACCGATTCGCCCTCACCGCCGAGGACTACCTTCACGGCTTGATCAGCCTAGTAAACGAGTTGGTACGTCCGCGCCACGCCTCATATTTGACCTCCATGTGATGATCAATATATTCATGGTCGTTTGCAGTCGCGTTTGGCTGTCAACTCCGTGACGATGGGCAACTTTGAGGAGCCAATCAAAATTTCCGTCTTCGTGAAGGATCTCTTCGCCGGATTTGCAATGGTTTGCACTTAGATTCGTTTCTACTCGTTTCTGTGCTGAATCAATTTGCAGCTGAACCTGAAGAATGACTCTCTGCGTCGCAGGTACGACAGCCTCAAGTACGACATCAAGAAGATAGAGGAAGGCGAGTATCTTGCGGGTTCCCATCGACTCCGTTCCCTCTGACACCGCCGTCACAGTCGTATATGATGTATCTCTCCGGAAGCTTGCGCCACCTCCCACCGCGCGGGCAGAATCGTCTGCATAGCTAGCACGGTGCCTAGCATCTTATAGTTTACAGCCTCAGCTTTTTAGCTATCGTCTTATAGCGCACCAGGTCCGTTTGTATCACAGTTTTGACATTTGCTCATCTGGTATGTTCTGAGATGTACAACCTGCTTTTCTCTCAATGTTTCCATCGCGCATCGTGCCTGTAGAGGTTGGAATAAATATTTAATAATGCATGCGGAGCGGGGGCGGGGCGCCCAATTAGCGCCGAGCGCTGTATGTCCGATTTGATGGCGGCCGGGCGGACTAGGTTCGATCCGAACGTTCAAGTTGATCCTGCAGGTTACCTGCAAGTTCAATCAACAACAGCCACTTACCACCTCGCCTCTCCATTGCCTTCTCATAAAATCAGCATGGCGAGCAGAAGAGCAGTATCCACACGTCCACCGTCTTCGGAAGGTAATTTTGCCCGTTTTCAGCCTCCGCTCTAGTGGTGACACGTTCATTGTGCAGAGGTGCAGTACTGGGCGATGTGCGCGGGCCCGCTGAAGGATATCCTAGAGGCGCATACGAGCAGCGATGCGTCGGACACTATTGGCCGTGTCAATCGGTTAATATCTGCATGGCCCCAGGATGACAACATCCCCGCGCAAGGCTATGACAGCGTGAAAAGTATCTACAAGAAGCTCAACGCCAGCCTCAAGGAGATCCAGGACTCGGCGAACCGCGATGTCGAGTAAGTTTTACATTGGAGTACCGAAATTTTAGCCTTGCTCAACTGCGCGACAGATCCATTGACAAGCTGCTGGACCATCTGAGCGTGCTCATCGCCATGCGAAAGGCACCACACGAAGCCACACCACCAGGTTTATTTGGGTCTTGACCTCCCCTTAGATGTCATTGCTGATTTTTTGCAGTCGAAAAGCGAAATAAACGGCCACGAGGACCGTCGCCCTCAGGCACAGCAACCCCGGTAACGCCAGCGCTTACTCAGCCCGTCCGAGGCACGTCGATAGCGATCCCACCCCGAGCGTCGGTACCCCCTGCGCTGGCAGTGCCTTTCTCCAGAGAGCCCAGAGCAAGGCGGGAAGCTCTAGCGAAACAACTGCCCCTTGAGAAAGGGCGAAAGGTGGCCTTTCATCCGCCGCAGAACACAAAGACTGCGGAGGCGACCACCAGCGGCAAGGACGAGGAATGGATCCTGGCCGTCGTTACGAAGTGCATCAACCAAGACAAGAACCGGTAAGTCTTCTTAATCTATATTCTGCGAAAGATCGTGACCACGGTATTGCGCACAGCTACGAAGTACAAGATCCAGAACCCCAAGAAGATGGGCAGCCGGGACAGTAAGGGTTTACCGTCAATGTTACGGCGGTCCCGATACTCACATTTTTCATAGGTGCTACAATACGACATTACGAGCCATCATTCCTCTACCGGATACCAATGCCCCGCCCGACAGCGCGTCCCATCTGAGCGCCTACCCACAATTTCCTGCCGGTTCGACCGTAATGGCGCTCTATCCCGACACAAGTTGCTTCTACCGCGCGGAGGTCATCGAGAGCCCGAAAGATGTGCAGATCAACAACCGGGTAAGTGCCTATCGCGAATGGGAATCTTTTCTCGTGCGGCTCACTGATTTAATTCTACAGGGAGGTCCGGGCTCGAAGCATGCTGTGCCGATGTACAGGCTCAAATTCGAAGACGACGATGACCAGGAGCACCTAGTACAGTCAAATTGGGTGGTAGAGTGGCCCGGTGGTTCATAACAATGCGCCTGTGCCGCCTTCAATCGAACCGCATAGAGTTTGGCGTCTCACGACGGTTGGATTCCGCCCGTTTTGGAACCCGCCGTGTCGGTCACCGTGGCTGGATACGTCGCACATCTCTTGCTGGCTCTACGATGAGTGTGAGATGTTTCATTTCTCATGGCCAGTGCCAACTAGCACCGTCGGCGATGTCGATCATCATTATCATGAGACACCGTCTTGAGGTCCCAATGTACATATTGCGTGTGCAGACTTCTTGAGACTGTACTATTGAAATTCTACTGCCATGGTTGTTCAACTCGAGCGAAAGGCCCACGTTGGGCCCACGATGGTTTCTTTTCAACGTGATGCTGAACGCTGCCGGGCAAGCTGCCGGGCCAATGTGACCATTGCAAGCAACACAATTGAATTGTGAATACTGACCAGCCGACGCCCGAGTCGCTGCAGTAGCTACATTGATTCCTGTATACACATTGTTGATGTTCACCCCCATAGCTAGCCTGGTCCTGCTCAAAACTCAAATTTCACATGCCACACAGCCCTGAGCCAAGGCTGCCTAGCTGCCAAATACTGCACGAGAAAAAAAAAAAAAAAAGCAATGTCAGATTGAACACTTGAATTCCGACAAGGGGAATCGAACCCCGGGCTATCGCGTGAGAGGCGATAATGTTAGCCACTACACCATATCGGATACATTTGCTGGTCAGTGTTGAGTATCATGGAATCAGACTGATCGCACGCCGAGCACTACGTCAAGCGGCAGAAGGACCTCCTATTCTCTCGACTCGTCTCCGTCTTGGACTGTTCTACACATTTCCAAAGTTCATCCCAGCAAATTCCAGTTGGTTCTCGGCTTCGCGATGAGCCCTGTATATAACGCGTCGAGCATCGCTGCCCGACCACTCCCGACATACTCAGCACTTCATCTACCAACGCGCATCGTACTCACATAACCCGTATTCACCGCAAAGCACATACCAATAATTATGTCGCTTACACGCCAACTCTTCCGCGACATGCGCCCCCTGTTCCGCATGTTCGACGAGCCTTTCCGTACACCGGCCTACATGGGCTTTCCCCAAACCAGCTCGCTGCTCGATGAGCCCTTCTTCCGGTATCCGACGTCCTTACGGCCTGCGGTGGACGTCTCGGAACAGGGCAACAATTACGTCGTCGAGGCCGAGTTACCTGGCGTGAAGAAGGAGAACGTGCAGGTCCGGATCGGGGACGGGGGCCGTAGCGTCACCATCGAGGGGAAGGTGGTAGAGAAGAGCCCCGAGACGGAGGGCCAGGCAGCTACGGATGCTACCACGGAGACAACTCCAGCGGCTGAAGGTACGTCTCTAGCACCATTATCTGTAACTCGATACTCATGTGAGCTTAGGGTCCAAGGAGGTCACGTCCGCACCTTCGAACCAGATCACCTCGGAGCGGTCGTTCGTCGGGACGACGAGTTTCACCCGCACGATCTGGCTGCCCAGACAGGCTGATGCCGAGAACGTGTCAGCCAAGCTGAATGACGGCGTACTTACCGTCACGATACCCAAGGCTACAGACTCGGGGAGCTTCGAGGTCAACGTGCAGTAAAGTGGAGAAAGCGCAGGCACATGCCGCGCCCGGAACAATAACCATGGACTCGTAGCTGTATCATAGTCAAAACCTGTCGTGTATGAGTAGTCTGTATCACACCAATAGTATCGAACGCCTTATGCACTCCTTTCCTGATCACGCACAGGCTGTAAATTTTGGATGGTGGAGGTAATAGTAAATGAGCAAGAACGAAAACTCCCACGGGTGAACGAGACGCGCCTCACGATGCACTCGCGCTCGAGAAGGAGAAACTGGTATCTGGAACCGCGAGCCATCGCCTTTTCGAGCCGCCTTTTCACCTTTCCAACCTGCCCGTGCTCGCCCTCCCCCGCCCGTGCCTGTCCTCCCCCCACCATCCCGCACCCGTCTCCCTCACCGCGCCCCAGCCCAGCACGCCCATGGCCATGTCGACGAGCGCCACCAGCATCGCGCACTACCCGCCACGTACCCCTGTGGACGCCGACTCCGACGTCGACATGGACGACGCCGAGAGCGACATCGAGGAGGAGGAGGTCGACCAGCTCGACTCGGACACCACTGAGGACGAGGCCGTCCCGGGTAACAGGGAGCACGCCAAAGCGCGTCCGAAGAGGATCGGTGAACGCGTTCCTGGGCAGACCGCCCTGCCCATCTCGCGCATCGACGATATGCTGGACGCAGAAGGTGCGTACCATGCCTCAAGGCCTCGCTATTCGTCTCACATCTCCCTAGGTTTGAGCGGACACATGTCGAAGGAGGCAGTGTTCCTCATCACCGTTGCAACTGTGTGTATCGCTTGCCTTGGCGGTCCCACACGTATCCTGACGCCCTTTGCCCCTACGCAGGAAGAATTTATAAAACGACTGACGACCGCCGGAGGACAAGAGGCTATTAAAGGACGAGGGTCACTGGTGCACTACCACGACATTGGTTCGTGTAAACCCCGGTCTTTGTTCTTCCAGACGTGCTCACATGCCCATCAGCTACCGCCGTCCAAGAGTGCTCAGAACTTCAATTCCTCGACGGTAAATGTTCCTGTCTCGTACTGCAAATGATCAAAGGACTGACAACTCTGCGTCCGGTCCAGAAACCATTCCTCTCCCTCTAACGTTGTCCGATGCATTGGTCCGGCGAATTGCAAAGGAAAAAGAATTCTTAGAGCCTGAAACCGTTGTCGCCACCGCTGTACCGTCCCCGCTACTTACCTCCACCGCCACCACCCCGCCGAACATGACCCCCCTCACCCCCATGTCCCGTCCGTCACGACCCCAACGAACAAAAGGCAAGCCACGAGATCAGCTAGAGTCTCAAAGTGCCGTCCCGTCCCCTTTGAGTCTTTCGACTCCCCTCCCATCCACTCCACAAATGGTGTCATCGGCGTCGACCTCCACCCGCTCGACACGCCAGCAACGAGCACGGGAAGCAGCCGCTGCGAACGGACATACACGTGCGGATACAGCATCTACTGCGGACACCGACGACACGTCGTTCATGAACGCTGCGGCCAGCAATAATGCTGGTGAGCAGCCACCAAGCGTTAGTGCGCCTGCACCTGCACCACCGCCAGTGCCGCCTCGCAGACAAAGTCTCCGCGAGCCCAAACCCCGCCGTCGCCCCGACGAACAGGACAGTCCCGCGAACAGCGCGCCCAAAAGCGCGTCTGCTTCCAAGTCCCAAGCCCCAAAGGCGAAACGGGCGAAAGTGGAGAAGGCGCCCACACCCGCCCGCCGGTCGTCGACTCGTAACGGGTCTGCGCACGGCGCGAACGGGTCTGCGGCGAGCGGCAAGGACCAGGACATGCAGCCTCCCTCCGCGCCGGCGTCGCACCTCCCGCCCGGATACGTGGAAGCGCACATGCTTCCCGAAGATCAATGGCCGACTGCCAAGTTCACAGGGCCAGCGAGCGGATACATAGAGGGCGGGCGGATGGATGACCGCAGGCTCTTCGGCGCGAAGGGTAGCTTGTCAGACACGCCAGGCCGGACGATTTACTCGCAGCAGCGCCAGCCGAACCGATGATGATGCATGCGCAGACGGACATACATGTTGCTGAGGCCCGCCCCAAGATTCTAGTATGTATGTCGTGTGTGTAGGGTTGCCGCTAATACCTACTGTTGCGTGTCTGCACAGGTGGCCATGGTGGCTGCAAAACGTGTGGTTGTGATCTTGAGTTTGATCTTATCTTATCTCGTGATCGCCGAGAGATCCATGGCTTCCTCGGCATCCCTCCAATCGGCCTTATCGCATTGCACTTGAGGAGGACCGTTGCTGCTCATCGTCCGAAACGTTCATTGCACTCTGACCACCATGTCGCTCTCGCCCGCTGCGCAACTGACTGTGACGCAGAGCGTCCTTCCAAAGCTCACTAGTCTCCCAATAATCAACATCGCGCCGTATCTACCAGGCGGAGACAGGACAGGACGTCTCTCGACCTCCGCAGCGATGCACGCCGCTTGTCTTGAATACGGCTTCTTTTACCTAGACATTTCGCAGTATATCGACCCCTCAGAACCAGAAGAGCTCGCAAATCTCGCCCGCGAGTTCTTCGCGCTGCCGCAGGAGGAGAAGGACAAGATCTCGCTCGCGAACGAGGACCACGCGAGAGGTGCGCGATATGTACTGAGTGGCGCTCTAAACCCACAGGTGCTGATCGGGCCCGCGTCCCGCAGGGTATGCGCGGCTGAAGGAGAACGTCACGAACGGCAAGGCGGACAATCATGAGGGCATCGACTTCTACCGCCCCGTGGAGCACCCCGACAAGACCAAGCCGCTTTGGGGCGAGAACCAGTGGCCGAGCGTGCCTGGCTTCCGCGAAAAGTACGAGAAGTGGGTGGACAAGATGAAGGTGCTGGGCGTGATTGTCATGGAAGCGTGCGTCCCTCTTTCCACCTGTACTGATGCATGTCGCTTAGACGGGTGGCAGTATGGCCGTCGGGCTCGGTTCTACAGCTGAGGAGATCGCAGACCTGCGGTCCAAAATTGACGACAGTTTCTGGGTGATGCGTATTATCGGTGGGACTCCTCCTTGCTTTGCCCGGAGCCCCCCTATTGACGCAATGCCCAAAGGATACCCGCCATTACCCAACGAATACGATGGTTTCTCCTGTGGCGCACATAGGTTGGTAGTCACCTCCCTTCAGCAACACTTGTTGATATAATATATCTTCGCGATCAGAGACTACGGATGCTTAACGTGAGTTACCGCCCTCTCAATTAGATACTCACCCCGACGTGACGGCAGATTCCTGTACGCAGACCCCACGTGTGGCGCGCTCGAGGTCTTCCTCCGTGAACCAGGGCTTCTTATACAATCGAAGGCAGCTCCGCCAGAAGAGGCTGTCGAACAGGGCACCTGGGTGAAAGCCGACCCAATACCCGGCTGTGTGGTATGCAACATCGGCGACAGTAAGCTGACCGCAGCGCGTCCGGCAGGCAGCACACGTCACTCACCCGTTACCGTTATCGCAGTGTGGGAGACATGGACCAACGGCCTGTATAAGAGCACCCTGCACCGGGTCATTCACCGGGGTAGCAACTATCGGTACGTATGCTGCTTGCCTGATACGTCGTGCCATGTACTCACCGCCGTCAACAGCGTCTCGTACGGATCCCAATACATGCTCTTACATCCATTCCACTGATCACGGCCATCCCCTGCGCAGGATCCCCTTCTTCTTCGAGCCCAACTTCGACGCGCTGATCAAGCCGCTGCCCGCCGCGCTGCGCATCCAGGACGGCACAGGCGAGGGCCACGGCGAGCAGATGAAGAAGCGCTACCAGCCTATTGTGTACGGCGAGTTCCTGAAGCGCAAGGTCGGGAACAACTTCGCGGGCGGAAGCAGGTACGACTGATAGCCTGCCTCGGAGCCCCGGGACGCGGAGAGATCAAGTTTCCTGAAAGCTGTGCGTGAACCTCCATGCTTTCGAAGTCATCTGTCACAAATGTGTATTGCCGGCACCGCACTTGGCGTTGGGAGTCAGGCGAATTGGATTAGAATGATGAGTATGTTTTGCTACAGGTTTCTTATGGGAAGCTCGTGTACGATAGCGGGATCACACCATTTGTATCTTGTATGTAAACCATAAACTGTACGAATACACTGTATTACACTGCTACAAGAGGCTAACGGGCATGGCCGTAATCTGGGGAGTCGAATATGAACACAACGAACGAAGACGAAGGGGGCAAAAACCCGAAATATGTGTCTGGGGAAAGGGGTCACCCAGTACCTAAATACTGTTGTACAACATTTACTGAGTCTATAATTATTCTTGTGTATGGATCTCGCCCGGTTCGTGAGACAGTAAGCGTGATCTTCGTCGCCTCCCGTAACAGAACGAGATCGGTGAGGACGGGAACGATCACCCAAACCTCCCACATCCACGCCACCCGGACGCCTACTGCGACGCGGCCGCCATGTTCCACAGCTTCGTGAACAGCCCCGCGACGAACATGCTCATCGAGCCGACGAGGAGCACGGGCAGCCCGCGGCGCGCAAACTCTGTCTTGGCCAACGCGACCTTGCGCGCCTTCTTGTACTCCGCGATGCGGCGCCGCGCATATTGGAGGGCGGCGTCGCTGCGGTCGCTCGGCGAGTACATCGGCTCGTCGGCGCGGGGCGCCCAGAGGAGGATCGTGCACCCCATGAGCCAGTTCTTGATCGCCACCACAATCATCAACATCAAGATAGTGAGGATGAGGCTCGAGTACCAGAAGGCGGGCACCCAGACTTCCTCTGATTCTGTGGGGATAGGGGAGAGGTACGCGAGGGAGGCGTTTCCCAACTGTGCACTTATCGCTGTCCTTAACGCTGCACGCTGCACCTCAGAGACGGTCGACAGGAGAGTGTTCGCTTGTTTGATGGCGATTTGTTGCCTGAGGGTGGGCATGTCCGTCATCCTGGTCAGGAATATGGTGTTCAGAAGCGCGAAGACGCCGAGCTGAGAAGAATCGGACCATGAGCTGTAGCTAGAGGCGACACAACAGTATTACGCACGAAGATCATCCAGGTGTTGTATTCCCTATTATAGAGGGTCAATTTCATGCTCTCCTCCTCATCCTCCAAGTCTCGGTATTCATGCAACGGAGGTATGTCCCGCAGATCCTCCTCATTCAATTCCGCTATTGGCTCTTCCTTTGGTCTTGCTGGTTCTGTTACCGGTTCTGTTACTGGTTCTGTATCTGCTATTGGATCATCTGGACTAGCTGTATTGGGTGGCGGTGAGTCAAGGGGCGGGTGGTGCATGGACGAGCTGTCGTAGACCACCAGGTTGTCGCGATTTTCAACGAAGCTACGCCATGCCTGACAAGGGTAAAAACATGAGGCCACCGCACACCCGACTCAAAATAAGAGCGCGCACCTGAACGTAGTCGTCTTGTACAAGCTGTGGGCATTTCCCCTCGACTTGAGAGCCGGAGGTCATGCGAGATATTGTGTATGGGGGTAAAGTGCAGCTCGCAAAAGCTTCCCGTCGCGTACGTCGCCACTTTGAATACCTGCGTGGTGGGAAGCTAAGTTAGAACCATGCCACATGGGAGGCTATGCGCTCGAGTCGTGGGAGGTGGATGGAGATAGGAGCAGAAGAAAACCCTGTCGTCAGGAAGCCGACAGGCGGCGACGCACCTTCCCAGATGAACGACAGACGATATGTGGCAAGTATAGGCAGGCCCTAAACGATCGCGAAAGTCGCAAGTAGACGGCGTGGCTATGTGGCCCAGTCGGTGATGGATGTAGGGAGTCAACCTCGCGGCGCGCGCAAGAGCGCTCTCAGCCACAATTGGCACCAGGCGCCTACAGGTGGCGCTTAGGGCCTGCAGGGTTCAAGATCTCATAGGCAGGTACTGAGTTAGAACGCAGCAGAACGTCTGGAAAATAGCGGGGGCTGTGCGTTCTGGATGCTAAGCCGTCCCTCGTGTCACCCACGCCGACGGAGGCAGATAAGAAAGGAAGCTGGGGTGTGAGCTTTGCTACTGCCAGGCAGAACTAGTGCACTTTCGCTAAGGCTCGAGGAGGTTCGAGGTCGTGATTGCTCTTTGAGTTTGTCTCCAACGCGAAAGCAGGTGTATAGAAATCGTGCAGCAACTCGCCGTATCTACTTCTTCTTCACCGACTTGATCCTGACCCTTTCCATCCCCACAAAAATACCCTACACACGGGCCCTTTCCATTAGAAACTGCTGCCATAACAGAGAGCCATAATAGCGCACCTTCCCCTTGTATGGCTCCGGGGGTCGCCATTTGCGTATGCGTGCGGCGAACAGGCCGAGCTTTTGCTTGTCCACACAGCTGACCATGATCTTCGTCGCCGTGGCCACCTCGACCTTCACATGGTCGGGAATGGGCACGTACACCGAGTGCGAGAAGCCGAGCTTCATGTTCAGCCGCTGCCCCGTCCACCCCGGGCGCGGGCCCAGCGGGTCGTCCTCCATCGCCGCGCGGTACCCGACGCCGACGAGGTACACGGGCGTGCTGTAGCCCTCCGTCATCCCGACGATCGCGTTGTACACCTCTGTGCGCACGGTCCCCCACCACGAGCGCTGCTTCTTGTGCGACGCGTCCTCGACGGCGACGGTCATCCTGTCCGGCGCGGGCCGCTCGAACACCATGTACGGCGGGTGCCACACGGACGTCGTCCCCAGCGGGCCCGTCACCACGACCTCGCTCTCCGTGTTCGTGAGCGTCACATTCGGCGGGATGAGGATCGCCCGCTTGCCGACGTTCGAGACGTGCAGGGCGAGGGCGGGCGACGAGGTGCTGAAGGCACGCGCCGCAGTTCTGAGTTGTGGCGGTCGTGGTAGTAGCATAGCGAGAGCGAGCCGACCGCGTCCGTCTGCAGAAAGGTGCGGATGGCGCCGCGCCGCCGAACAATCGCGGATATTGCGGGCGCCTGCGGCGACAAACCGCTTCGCTTCGAAGCTCGTGGCCTGCTTCCAAGCCATGCACACCTCGCACACAAGAAATAAGCCAAGCTTTGCCCAGCAACAGCACGCAAAGGCGATACACCTCGATCAATGTTATCTCACATGCTAGCAATTGTTTTGATGCGGCGAAGCACAGGCAGTTAATGATACATGTACGAGTCTCCGTCCCTTTTAATTCTCTACGAAAGCGACGCTCCAACAAGCGTCGGCGCGACACACACACCCTTATCGGTGCGAATTCTATGAACGGTCTTCGTGACTGGATTCACCCACGCCGCCTCCTTGTTCTCAAGAGTCGTGAAGCCGGGCTGCACCGTCTCGAAGATTTTCTTCTTCGGGTTCATCTGTGGGAGGGGAGTCGCGTCTGCGATGCACGAAGCTAGGTCAATATATGAACTACTTGAATAGATGGACGATTTGTGCGCACTCTCGAAATCAGGGCCCTCAAAGAAGACGCGGTCGCCCGGTTTTGAGCCTGCAGGCGGCTGGATGAGCTCGATGCCTGCTTCCTTGCCGCCTTTTGATGTTGCCTGCACAGAGAATATGTTAATAGATGTCAAGACATGGTATGGACCACGTACAGCGAGCACCATGGCGAAACTCTTCACACCCCTCATATTTGCGGGCTTCAGGTTGCACTAGACAGGAGATCAACACTGGCACGTAAAATATAAGCGCAAGAGATAGACGTACCACGCCAACAAGGTACTTGTCACGCATCTGCTCAATCGGGATGTAGTGTACCAAACCAGAAACGACCGTTCGTGGGCCGGTCTCCTCGCCGAAATCAATTTGCTGGAAATCCGTAAATCAACGGTCAGTATTCGCAAAGAGATTGATAGCGGGCTGCACGTACCTCAACGTAGAGACCATCGGCGTCCGGGTGCTTCTCAACTTCAAAGGATGGCAATCAGCTGCACTGCACTGTGGCGCAGTCGGCGAAGCGCACTTACCCGCGACGATATGTCCGACTCTGAGGTCAACCATAGACGGGACGGGCTCGCCAGCATCGTCCGCCGCCGCCCTGCCATTCCCGCCCTTCTTCCCCTCCTCCGCCGGCTTCTTCTCCTTCTTCTCCTTTTTCTGCGCCTTGCCGCCAGGGGTCGACGCGCCGCTCTCCGCGTCCTTCGCCTCGCTCGGCTGCTTCTTCACCTTCTGCGGCTTCGCGGGCGTCGCAGCGCCGGACTCGCTCGCAGGCGTCGCCACGCCGGAGGACGTCGGCGTCGCCAGCGCCTTGGGGCCCTTGGCCTTCTTCTCGCGCGGCGCCTCCGCCTTGCGCTCGAGCGTCGGCGCGCCGTCCACGTCGATGGGCACGAGCGCGAACGCGGGCGCGAGCGCCGCGGCGGACGTGCGCACGGCGGGCCGGTGCTGGATGTGGTCGAAGTAGCGCGTCACGGCGGGGTGCGGGTAGTACTGCGCGGGCTGCAGCTGGGCCTGCTCGCCGCAATATTACGCTCCCGTCAGCTCTGGCTCTCTGCACACCGTCAGCGGGTAAATCGAGCACGCACGAAGATGGGGTGGAGCGCGCCGTACAGCGCGACGTCCGCCGCGGTGAGGTAGTTCCCGACGATGTACGTCTTGGGCGTGAGCTGCTCATCTAGATCCTGGCTTCAACCATCGATTCACCCTCACCCCTCCCGATTCTCGCAGAGCACTCGCCTTGAGCGTGTCAAACTTCACATCATTCCCCGCAGCCACAATCTCCAGCCAGCCCGCGACGTCCGCCTGGTCCTTCTCCGTCCTCCCAAAGTCGGGCGCGCCCTCCTGCAGGGCGCCGGCGACGAGCTCCTTCAGCGGGCTGTGCAACTTCGCGAGCGCGGACTGCGGTGCGGTGGCCATCGTGCGGTATATCAGTGCGAGTCGGGGTGCTGGGCGATGGGGAGATCGATGCAGGCTGCACCTTGCGGTTCGGGTGAAAAGGACGAATGAGTTTAGAAAAGTCATTTGTATCAAGCGCCCGTGCGATGATCCTCAGAGATCACTCGCGCGCGTTATTATCGCTGGGCTCGACGCACGCGAGCAGTCATGTACTCGCTGTCGAGGCTGACGTAGCTCGGGAGGACTCTGATTCGCGACAAAAAGGTGCACATAGATCCCATGGTATCGTAGTTGTTATTTGACAGTGATTGTACCGGTGGATACATTCAAGATAGACAATTTCTTTGAGATAGAGCAACTTCTGCATTAACACACTCGTACAAACGCTTTTAACATCATCCATGCTTCTCCGTGAAGGGCCTGACCGTGATCGTTTACCAGATGTACGGGATCAAGCGATACTTGGTCTGCTTCTTGTACTCGGAGTACGAGGTGCCGGTGATCAAGTCTTCCTCGAATTGCTTCTCCTGTAAGCACGTAAACATGGTGAACTGACATCCTGCACAAGAAGGGTCTTGTACATACCTCGTGCGGGAGCGCGACGGCCAAGTATGCACCAGTGAGCGCGAACGAAGCCACGGGTATCCAGTTCCACCACATCAAAGCGTAGGTCCCCTGGATCAGCAGAAGCGCACTACATACGAAAGGTGAGCACAGATATGGGACAAGAGCGCACAACGAATGACTGACGTGCTCATGGGGTGACGGACGACCTTGTAGGGACCCTCAGTCGGGACAGTGGGCTTCTCAGCCTTAGCCTGCAAGCGGTCCGTGAGACGAGCATCTGAAGCGCGAACTAACAAAAACGTGCCGCTGCATCGACCGCCTTGGAAACGCGCTTCAAGAGGTACAAGAGACTGTAGTTGGCGACGGCAGCGGTGACCCTCAAAATCGCGAATTTGCCCTGGGTGAGCTCGTGATCGGGGAGCTCCCAGTCCCTGAACCAGTCCTGCTGCTCCATGCGGCCGATGACCGTGCTGACGAGGTAGACCGTGGGGGTGAGGATGATCGCACCGTGCGCGAGCGGCGAGAGGACCTTCAACAGGAGAGGGAGCGGCTTCTCCTCGCCGATGTTCTCCCCGGCGGGTGGGGCGACGCCCGTGTCGGTGGTCGTCGACGGCAGGCCGCGTCCATGCCTGCCCATATGGCAGTGGTTCGAGCCTGTCTTGCCCTTGCGGGCGCGTCTGGCGGCGCGCACGACGCCTGCGAGGGTGGTGAGCCACATTATGGACTCCACACCCTGCGCGTGCGAGACGGGGCTCTTGCGGAGGATGTCGTGGATGTCAAGGCCGGCGAAATACATGGCGTGGGACCGTGCTGGAGGCGTACACTATTTCGTGGTCGTCGTGGTCGTCGTCCCGGAATGAGGAGCGAACAGGCAGGAGCAAGCAGGAATGAACGGGCGCCTGTGCGGTGCAGCCGCGTACTCTCGCCCTGCCGAGAGCGTCGGGAACAGGCCAGAAGAGGACAACGTGACGCGTGCCTTATGTAAGCGGCACGTGCGCGAGATCCGGTCCCGGTGATGGCGCCGCCGTTGGCGGTGAGGTCATGGGCGGGGCATAATCGGGCGTTTATTGGGCGCATCATCGGGCTGTCGGGCGGTCTGCACGTAAGCGCTGACTGTGTCCTCACGGCCGCGAGCTCCACGACGGTTTACGAGGGACAGCGGAGAATACTAGACAGCGAGTAAGCACAGTAAGCATCGTGTTCTTACTTCCATTAACCTCTATTTATACTCCCGCGCGGGTTGACTTGACACAGTTAACTAAGAGCTGTGCTGCCGGCAATACACCACCCTACACGCCGCCCTCCTCGCCGTCTCAGATAAACCCTTTGCTAAGACTGCTCTCGTCTTCATCCTGTTTCAATCGCCCTCAGTCTCGCACCACCGCAGTCACAACACTATCCGCAGCAGCGACCGAGCAAATATATACTATGGCACCGTCAAAAGACCAGCAGGTTATCCTGAGCCAATTTCGCGAGGAACTGGTCAAAGAGGACCTTCTCCACGATGGAGACTCGATCGGCACCGACGACCAGACTCTCCTGTGAGTTCTCCAAGTTTTTCACAGTGATAGACACGTTTCTCACGACAGTCGCAGACGATTCCTTCGTGCACGCCAGTTCAATCTCAAGCAGGCGAAAATCATGTGGAAGAATTGCCACGACTGGCGACAGACCGCCGAGGGCGTGGGCATAGACGAGCTGTACAGGAGGATAGATCCCTTCGACGTGAGCTTTTATACTCCCCCACCCTCGTACCATTTCTCATTAACCTTCGTTCGAGACAGTACCCAGAACGCGACCATGTCTTCAATTTCTGGCCGTTGTTCTTCCACAAAGTGCGTCGTACCACTCGCTTGATCGCCCCAACGCACGCTAATCGCCCCACAGACAGACAAGCGGGGCCGTCCCCTGAACATCCACCACTTTGGTCGTATCAACACCACTGAGCTCTACAAAAACATCTCGCCAGAACGTTTTTGGCAAGCCTTCCTCGTCAATGCAGAGTCGTTGACAAGAGAAGTGCTGCCCGCCGCGTCAGTGGCGGCGGGGAAGCACATCGATGGCACATTTGTTGTCGTAGACTTGAAGGGTTTCGGGTGAGTGCGAAACTGTCCCTCTCCGAGTCACGCTGACAGTTCCTGCAGCACGGGACAGTTCTGGCAAATGAAGCATCTCGCACGGGGCTCCTTCCAGGTCTCACAAGATTACTTCCCCGAGACGTACGCGCTTGTGCACTGCCCCTCCCGCCCCGCCCACTAACACCTTGCCCCCACAGGATGTCGCAGCTCGCGATCGTCAACGCGCCCTCGTCGTTCACCGCGATCTGGGCGGTCATGAAGCCGTGGCTCGCGAAGGAGACCGTCGCGAAAGTCTCCGTGCTCGGGTCGAACTTCCAGGGCGCGCTGCTCGAGCTCATCGACGCGGAGAATCTCCCGACGTCGCTCGGCGGCGCGTGCACGTGCGAGGACTGCCTCGGCGAGCCGAGCGAAGCGACGGCGGCGGGCGTCGCGGACATGGGCCGCTGCGCGTACAGCAGCGCGGGCCCGTGGATGGTCGGCCGCGCTGAGCGCCGCGCGGGGTGGCTGCGCGGCGAGCGGGGCATCGCGCTCGAAGAGGGCGAGCTCGAGAAGTTCAGCGCGTCCGGTACGACGGAGACGGCGGAGACGGTAGCGGGCGCGGAGACCGTCTCGGGCACGACCGAGCCGGCGGCGGGTGACATCGAGCCGCCGACGGGCGACATTGAGAAGGTGGAGGCGGGCTCGGAGGCGGCGAGCGAGGACTCCGATGACAGCTCGCCGGGCCCGGGGACGCCGGGGCCCGACGCGGCGCCCCAGCAGCTCGGGGAGATCACCATCAAGGACGACGCCAAGTCCGTCGCGTCGAAGCACCTCTCACGTGACAGCGCGGCGAACGTCGTCTCCGCGAAGCACCCCGCGACGACGCAGGTCCAACCCGCAGAGCTGGACGTACAGGCCTGATCGCCAGTTGACCCATTGTTTATTCGCGTTCGTTGTATATCTTGGATATCTTCATGTTCCTACACGTCCATGGTCGCTAGATCGGAGCCGTCCCTCTCAAGAACAGGGTTTGGCAGGCAGCCTATTTATCATTTATTGCGCATTGGGTCACTTGTATTCTACCACACCATACACTGTACGATTCATTCCAGGTTAGTTAGCTGTTGTTGTTCCATAGGATGTCTTCCTACGCTTTGCTGTATCTGTAGTCGCGTCGTAATGATATCACGCAGTTTATAGAAATCGCAAGAGGGCCCATGGATTGATCATGAGGATAGACAGTACAAAGGAAATAAAACAGAGGGATATCCGGGTGACAACTGCAGTCCATTGCATCGCCAACAGCGAGTGCCGCTTACATCAGAAAATAGGGATGAAGTCGTGTATCCTGTCCCGCGCGTCCTGGGCGATACACTCCGCAATCCAGGTCAGGCTCCTGATCTCCTGCTCCTTCAACTTCAAATAGCTATAAAACACCGCGTACTGGAACTGCTGCAGAAAGCTCTGCTTGTTCAGCAGCACCTCGTGCACGAAGAAGCGGTCCTCGAGCTCCGCGCCGACGCCCCCGTCGTCGAGGTCGCCGAGCAGGTGCGCCGTGCTCCCGTTCGCCGCGCTCGCGCCGCCGGTGGACGAGTCGAAGAACGCGCGGTACTCCGCGACGCCCTCGCACGCCGCGCGCACCTGCTCGACGTCGTCCGCGCGCGCGAGCGCGTTGTTGCCCTCGGGGAACAGCCGCCCGATCGCGGGGAACAGGCGGGCGCGCTGCTCCTTCGAGAGCTCCGTCCCGAAGGAGTTGAGGGTGATGTTGATCGCGCGGCGGTCGGCCTCGAAGGCGAGGATGCGCGCCATGAGCTCGCCGGTCGGCCCGCCGATGGTCTGGCTGAACGCGTGGAAGTCCTCGAGGTACGCTTTGTAGAGCGTGTTGCGGATGATCTCGATGTTGAGGTCGTCGAGCTCGGCGGCGGAAAGGCTGTCGCGGAAGAAAGGTGCTGAGGATAATGTGTCATTCAACGGTGGTTTATATTGAGCTGGAATGACTGAACTTACCTAGTGGTGTCTCCACCAGCACAGTGTGGTATAGTTCCTCGACATTCGATGCTACACATAGTGCAGGCATGGAATCAAACACTCCAAGAGGGTGACAACGCTCTAGGAGCTCGTGGGTGTCCCGTTCGTGTAGTGTTCCGGTAATGAGCAGGATGACATTGTCGATCATATACGCATAGCTGTAAGGCAGTCAGTCAGTCCTGTGTTCGATGAGCACAGCACGACAGGGTCGAATGACATACGTGATATAATCCAGAAACTTGCTCAGAGGCTCGACGGCGTTACTCCTAAGGTAGTTGAACTGATCAACGAGCACCTGCGTCGCCTTGTCCGCGATGGTTGACGTCGAGATCGGCAATGGCTCATTCGCGAGGAAATTCCCGTAGTCGGTGCTCGACAGCTGTGTCCTAAAGTCTACAAACACACGTATCAGCCCTCCTCTCCACCCGTCACGCAGACGGAGACTCACCCTCAATCGTCTCGCACTGCGTCAAGTTGTTGTACTGCGTCTGCGTAAGGAGGCCGGTCTTGTACCCCCTCACGATGCCCTCCAGAAAGCCCGAGTCTACCTATTGCGCATGCCACGCACTGTGTAAGTTGAGTGTCCCGCCGAGAATGAGCAGAAAGCGGCGCGCACGTTGAAGAAGAGAGCCTCCATGGTCGTCCTACGCAATGTCCGTCGCGCTCACCAGCAGCAGTCGGCGCCACGCAGCGCGGACCCGTCCTTTCGGGGAATACTTTCCCACGCGCTACCGTCTGATTTCGCCCGCCACGCTCGTGCTCGCCGACCCCGACGGTGCGCGCTCGGAATACCCGCGGCCCGCCAGCTGGGGTCGCTGCTCGTGGCCATCGCATCTCCTTTTCGACATCCATGTGCGCTGCGTGAACTCGTACCATCCCCAGTGCAAGCGGTGATAGCACGCCTTTGCCTCACACTGTCGTGAGCCAGTCTCAGAGATCGCGTTTCGCGGCCACCGACTACGATGAGCTACCCATTGACGACACAGAAGACGACGAAACACCGGATAGAGCACCCACAGGATCCTAGCTCGCCGCTCACGGGTGTGCTAGAGCAACTAGCACCTAATGAGCCGACACAGGGACGGAAGATTGCTTTGGTGAGCATCGCGCACGTCCGTTTATGCTGAGGCACGCTCATATGTAGCGAAGTTGCTTCACGGAACGATAGGGTACGTTACGCGTAGGATGCTTCGCCTGCTTTCCGAGCGACTGATCATGATAAATTCAGACACAAAGATTATCTATTCTTGAAGCGACTCGCACTGCGTCTGCCGATGGACTCCTTTCGTTTCGACTTTCGGTATGTCCATGCCACCTCTCACAACCAGCGTCGGGTGTCGCTAATCGTACAATAGCGGCAACTTCGAGTCCCCAGGCCCGTGGCGCATGGGCGCGTTCGTTGACGACGTAGCTGACCTCGAAGCTGTGGTGGCATATCTCACCAATCAGTTCGGATACGTCGTCGACCTGATCATCGGGCACTCACGCGGGGTCGTCACGGCGTTCCGCTGGATGTGCATGGCGAAAGAAGCCGCGACTGTCCGCGGCTTCGTCAACGTCTCTGGCCGATATAGAATGCGCGTGCGTATGTGGCGGATATAGACGACACTTATTTTTCACGCTAATTGCTATTTCCTAGCTAATATATGGTGCGACGACATTGTTCATGCCGCATTGACTTTCCGCTTACACGGCGAGTTGTAGATACGATCAACGAGTATCAGCAAGAACTGGACACGAAGGGCTTCTATGTACGCACAGAGACCGTCGCACGCCAGACATGGGTCGGCAAGTGCGTTTGCTCACCGCGTTGTCGTTCAATTTTTGTGGCACTGATCGTGCCTGCAGAGTAACCAAAGCTGACATGGAGGAATTCGCGACGTTCGATACGTCGCTGGTGTGGACGTTCTTCCCCGACGCTACACACGTGCTCAGCATGCATGGCTTGGCAGACGAGAAAGTGCCTCCGTGAGTGTATCCTTCTCAAATGAACGACTTTGACTAGAGCGTTTTTATCAGATATGACGCCACGATATACGCAGATGCGCTTGGAAGTCGTGATCCTGGAACACATACATTGTGCTACGTCGAGAAGGCGGATCATAATTTCACAGGTGTAAGTACCTATATCATTATTCAGTGGTCCGTATTTATCAGCTCTTGCTAGCTCTCCGACAACGTGGTAGCCACGATCCTTCAGTGGTTCAAGCAGCTCGAGGCCGGGACGCTCAAGACGGGGGTATGGCCAACGGAGTTCAGACCGCCAAGTCCCTCGGTCAGTAAACTCTGAATTGTGAATTCTGTGCATGATCTATCGTACAACAATTGGGTAAATATACATAGTCAATACAGAGTGCTCAAGGGACAATGACTGCCCTGAACCGCGCCTTCTCGCGGTGCTGATACGCCTCTGGAGCCTTGTCGAGCGGGAATTTCTCCACGATGCATTTGATGCCATGCAGGTGGGCGAACTTGATCGTGTCGTCGCAATCCTGCGCCGTGCCACACAGGAACCCGTGAATCGACCACCGCCTCGGCGGCAGCATAGCTGGCGCATTCAGTCAGAACTTGCACGCTGCTTGACGCGAAAGTTGTGCTCACCGGGTGCGATGGTCGCAGTGTCGCCCATGAGACCGAGGATCAGCAGCTTGCCCTCGTACGCGAGCCCGGGCAGCAGCTTCATCACGCCCTCCGCGCTGGGCACGGTGCTCATCACCACGTCCGCGCCGCCGAGCTTCTGGAGCTCTTCGATCGCGTTTTCCTTCGACTCGTCGATGTACACGTGCGCGCCGAGCTTCAGAGCCAGATCCTTCTTCGCGCCGGACGTAGACACGGCGACGGTCCTGAACCCCATGGCACGGGCGAACTGGATAGCAAGATGGCCGAGGCCGCTGGAGCAAGCGGACGGTTAGAACAGAGGGGGCGGTATGGAGGCCGACGCGACCTACCCCAACCCCTGTACGGCGACGGTCGCGCCGGGCGGCACCTTCAGATACAGAAGCGACTCTGCCGAGGAAATATCAGCAAAGTTCTGGAATTGGTGGCAGTATACGCACTGAACACGGTCACGCCGGCACACATCATAGGCGCAGTTTCAGCGGGGTCTAAGTCCTCTGAAATTGCGCAAATGCCGTCGACCCCGACGACGCAGTATTGAGCATAACCGCCGTCTCTGTTCCCGCCTAATGCCGCGTGAGTATCGCACAATATTTTTGCACCGTGAAACTCTTACCAGTCGTATAGACGGGGCTCACAACGCAGCCGGTGAAAACACCCGCTCTGCAGTAGCGACATTCGCCACAGTGACCTGTGTTCCAAGGTGCACCTACGCGCTGACCGACCGTCCATACCTTGGTCTTGGGATGCACGGCCACAATTTCTCCAACGATTTCGTGTCCAGGAACGCGAGGCCAGCTGTTGCCAATTAACCCTGCATGAACACATTCGTCACTAGAGAAAATATGAGGGCTGCCCTAGACTTTCGTGCGAAGAAATAGAGTACCTGCCGCAGATGCCAGTTGCTAGCACCTTGATGACGACCTCGTTCTCTCCAGGCTCCCGCCAGGGTATTTGGGCTCGGACGAGAGGGCCGTTGGTCTCTTCGAACCGGTACGCAGTGTAGCTCTGGGGGTGTGCTTTGGACATCTTGAGAGGTTGACCAGTGCCTGTCCGTGAAAGGATGTTGGAGTCCTGCAAGCAAGCGCGGCGTATTTATACCAGGTCCACCGCGCTGTGCCTGACGCGTAGAAATCCGCTGCCGCGGACCAGTATGCTGCAGTGGAAGCTGTCGCGCTAGGTCCGAAGTCGGGACACCTCTGGACTGACGTGATGCGCAGGTGGCTGCTCGAGCAACAGTTTCAGCAGGTCACGATGCGGCCCGCTATCGTACAACGACACGAACACCATATGACCTCGCACGGTATGGCGGCGAGGAGGCCATAGCTTCCAACATCGCGGAGGAGAAGCGGTATCCGAAGCGCCAAAGAATCGCAGCCGGGTGCGGCGTGTTTCAGTTCCATCGACTCGGAAGGTATTCGCGCAGATATTCTGGATCTGTTGGAAGATGCCATGAGCGTTTTCTAAGTGCGACACTATGCAAAAATAGAGTGGTTTATACCGTTGTAGCCACCGCTCACATTTCATAATCTTCGTAGTCTGTACGATCGTGAGGTGAGTGGGCGCTAGCGCGCTCTCCGACCTCAGCGCGTCCATTATACGAATTGCACGCGCAAAAGGAGGCGAGACCAGTCTTGATGGAACCTATATTGATATCACCTGTGAGCGAACGGCCCATAAGTGGCATCAATACCTATTTTCCTACCGAAGAGGCGTGAGCGCCGAGCCGTGGCGGGAAGTTGATGGAGTCATTAGTAGCCGAAGCTGAGATTCTGCAGAATCGGTCGGGCCTGGCGTTAGAGTACAGCTGCGAAATTGCCAGCCAGAAGAATCAGAGCTTGGACTGTGTACGATTTAAGCTGGTATGTGCAAGTCGCTGGATAAGAGGAGCGTTGCACCAACCGGCAACCCCCAGTTCGAAGAAACTCCGCACCAGTAATCGAAGCGCCCCGCCACTCCGCGCCCAACAGCTTCGGTCTTGCTGGCTGTCGTCTCCGTGGCTTAGCTCGCACTAGCGACATCCTCGTGCGTACAGGACATGTCGGTATCGCCGCCATTCGGAAAAAGCATGTCTGTTCCTCCGAGTGACGGCGTCCCTCAGGCGAGTCTGTTCCCAAAAATCCGACTCGGGTACTGTGGCGACGCATGCGGCGCGGTACGCGCAGCGAAATAATGCACACGACGAGATTCTGTCCATAATCCATAGTTCATAATACCGACGCGAGACAAGACGTGTGCACTCACAGCCTGGCCGCGACGAGAAGCCTCGTACATGTACAACAATATTGACAGCATATCAATCCGGCACTGGGTCTCTGATCCTCCACTGTAGCGTTCTCCCCGAGAGCCGGCGGAACCACCTAGTCATCTAGTCGCTCTAATCGTCCTTCAAGGTACGCTTTCTTCGGGTTGAAGCGCGGCATCCGACCTGAACACCCCCGATACCAACAAATCATGAACGCCTTGCGGTCTGCGAGCCATTAGGACGCACTCGTGTGAGCAGATGATTTCAAGTATTCTCATTGGGGAGTGCTGGTAAGCTGTTCGTCACATAGCCCGATATGGGAACTACGACTTGTTTTTCTTCGCTTCTTGGGCTTCGGGTAAGCCACCTCAGTATCAAGCGTTCGTTTCCTAGATCCCTAAGTGCCGTCAACCACGATGTCAGATCGAGCTAGTAATATCGATAAAGACGAGACGCACCGTTCCCTGAGAAGCCACATCCCGCTGCAGCAGACTGCGCGTAGTGTTGAAAGAGCGAGCATCTCCGAGCACCCCGCGTGATGCACCACAAGAAGGAACCACCACTCCCCAGCACGGACTCGTGTCGTTTTGATAGTCGCTGTCGACGTCCATCGCACAATCGTCCTCGTCGGCGCCTCGGATAGGCGCACGAGGCGCCTGCGGGGTGCTGATCGTCGTCTCGTCGTCCATACAGACATCCTCCTCCTCTGCCATGAGCACGTCCGATTGATAGTCAAGGTCATGTTCTTCTGGTATGCTTGGAAGATAGCCCTGTAGCCGTTTCCTGTGTCTGGGGATAAAGATACGTGCAGAGATTCTGCACCAAAACACGGGGTACGGTCTGGGGGCGAGCTTCGTCGCCGTGGGACCCCAAACGGTGGTCGGATTGTTGGGAGTAAACAATGAAGGATATGTTATAGCATGTTGAAGACTACGAGGGTCGACATAAAGAGGTCGTGAGGTTGAAGAGTTGTCGTACGCGTTTCCGTCGTGCGGGCAGGCGAGACGCGGCCTATTGGTGAGGTTTTTATTGTTCTGAGCCACACGTGACTGTGATCTGTATGATGGAGTCCTGTCGTCGTTGGAAGGTACCGATTTTTGCGATATTCGACTCGGAGCGGATGAGCGGACGGCGCGTCCCGGTGGCGGGGGATGCATTGAGGAGCGGGAGGGTGTGCCGCGCGACAGCCCCACTGGCCACGCTTTTATATGCCATGTCACGAGGATGCACGCCGGAACCGGGCCATGGCCACGCTTGATGTGCGTCAATCCATGTTTAAACACATCCGGGGGCAGTACATACCTATCTGAGCCCATCCTTGGCCTATCTGATCAATGCGCAGGCAATGAGAGGCAATGGCTCAAGCTTCGGGTACGCCGCGAGACAAACCTTCATGCAGCGAGGAGGCGACGCGCGTTCCCAAAGGCCGCGAGCAGTCTTTATCGCGCAGAAGATCGCCTACGCGCATGATCCGTACGAACGTCGACGTCAGTGGTCACGAAACGCTGTCGCCATCAGCGTGACATCGTCGACCTACACGCAGCGTTCGCTGATAGAACTACGCGTACTGATCCATGCGTACTTGAACAGCGCATGGTCGGCTCGCTTTGCAAGATGAACACAATTGCAGGTTGCTGTGCCACTACCAAAGCGCTTGCGCGGGCTATAGCTTCGAGTTGCAGACGCAATGCTGCGGCGGTCCAAATTTTTGGCGTCGCGGCGGTTACAGAGTCGCTATTCGCTTCCTTCGCAGTAGCCCTAAGTAATTGCGAGTGAGATTGCTGGGTCAAATACTGCAACATCTTAAAGGGCGTCGATCCGGGGCAGTAGGTTTGTGACCAGGGCTTGATGCCTTCAGATCCAGACTTTCGAAGTGTCTCTAAGCAATGGATGTGAGCCCGTCCGACCCTCTGCGTAGATCATGAAATAGTTTTGTTACTGCAGCACAGTATGGCACGGTCACGGCGTATAGCGTTGTCAGTTGCACATAAGGATATACCGAAAACGTTGGAGTCGTTTACGGATTTTGATATACACTGAAGCGATGTCAGTCCGAAGAGCGCGCAGCTTTCCTGCAAGACAATGAACGTCGATGCCGATGAACATTAGCGTGAGTTGATGTGCAGTGAGTGGCACGTACTTTTCGCCATACTCTCGCTCCACCATCAGCGCGCTCAATAGTACATCGTCGAAGTGCACATGCGCGGTCGGCCACACCTCCAGCTCGCACAAACGATGCGCGCCGAACGTGCGCGCCGTGTAGTTCGGCGGCCGCAAGATCGCGGCTCTCTCCGGCCTGTCGGTGCTTTCAAACACGCACTGCAGCAAATCCATTGAACTGTGTTACTGTGAAGTCGCGCAGGAGCTCCAGCGAATACGCACCTTGAAGTGTGTCGGTCTCAAGACGTCGGAATTTGCGTATTCCTTCGTCCAAAGCAGCCGAAGTCCGGCGTGCCTCCACGTCCATTGCTTGTTGCGCGGCTTGCGGAACTTCTCGTGGAGCCAATGCTCTGTGCCGCGCACAGTGACGACGCCTAAGCTGTCGATCGAATACCAGGTGTTTAGCATACCACAAGCAGATCAAACCAAAGGAGAAAAAAGCCTACGTACCCCCATTCCGCAACAGCCCTGCCCTCCGCTGTAGCACCTTTGCGTATCGTAGTGACGATCGCGCCGGGACTGAAGTAGTCCTCGCGCCACGAAATGTGGTACACGGGACGAGAATCCCGTTCGCCCGACGGAGGAAGCAATACCATGGAATACGGACCAACGGGCGAGAAGGTGTATTTGACGGGTCCTTGGGGGAGGCTGCCACTGTGATGCCCATCGACAACATGAGTAAGTAGCAAGTCATGAGTAAGTGGCAAGTGCAAATGATGTGCACGCACCTCGACTCGTCTGGGTGCCAGGTAAGAACGACCTGTTCATCCAGGCGGGGTGTCGTCTGTGCGACACTTGATGGGGCAGTAGACGAAGACGGTTCAGGGCTCGGCGGCAGCGCGGGTAGAGGACGTTGGATTGGATCCGGCCTTCTTTGCCCCAGCAAGGCAGCGGACATAGATGGACTGGGACTCGCATGCAAGGGAGCCAGTGCGAGCAGCGCAGCGAGGTCTGCACAACTCGCGTCATACCTGAAGAAACAAATGAGCCTCTGAACCGAGAAAAAAAAAATAGGGAGGACATACGAAGGTGGCGGCGAAAGCGCGCGCTGCGCCTGCTCCTCTTGCATTGCAACTGAAACTGAAGGGAAGACTGGGGTGTAGAAATACAAACTTGCAAAAAGCCCTGCGCGGTCTCCTAGATGACCGTACAAGCTCAAGATGTGGTATGGGCGCCCCCGTCAGTTCCTTGGATACAGTTGATAGATTGCATCTAGATGCAACACAGTAGCTACTTCTGTGCATAGGTTGATTGCAAGCACCGCAGCGGTGTCACAGATTGATACGCTGACTCAAGGCAGAGGTCATGGGGCAGACTGACTCTAGGACGTTAGCTTTGGGACTCGGCTTCAGAAGGTTGTGAAGGAGCACGAATAACGAGCGCAAAGGAGCGCTCGCAATTGGCGGCGAGACAAAAGCGGGAATTCAGTCAGTTGTTCGACATTACTACAAGACAGTCAATCTCTGTCGAGTGAGAGGATAGTTCAGTCTGGGTACCCTGTATTACCGCGAAAACAAATAACTGACTTTTCAAGCCGTCTTCGTTCTGCCATCAACGCACACAGGAGAATCTCGTCCAGGTGTGGCTGCCCCGCTGGATACACTTTCAGTTCGCATGTGCGATGGGGGCCAAATTGTCTCAAAGTATAGTTTGGAGGCTTCATCGTGGCAACGTGCTTTTCGCTTTGCCGAGTGACTTGCACACACTAGAGGACGTTCGTCAATTATAGACGCAACTTCGACGTGCAAGTGCATGGGCTGTACTTTACCTTCAACCATGCTGTCCGCTCCGCAGGCGGCCGTTCCTGGGTCCACTTGAGCGTGAGTCCGCGGTGCGACCAGGTGTACACCTTGTACGGCCCCTGCCGGAACGTTTCACGCGACCAAAGCTCCTGCGTGCCGAGACGCACTACACCGAGCCTGCAACATAAGCAGCGCGTCGTATAAATACGTTGGCAGAGACTCACCCGAATTCCGCGACAAACGCGCCCTCTGCTGTGGCGCCGCGACGGATAGTGGTGACGCACGACCCGGGCGCGAAGAAGTCCTCGCGCCACGAGATGTGGTACAAGGGTCGCGAGTCGAGGGAGGAGGGTGGGGGTATGAGGACCATGGACTGTGCGCCGACCGGGGAGAAGGTGTACCGCATGATTTCTTGGGGCGGCGAGGGGGTGGCACTGAGTCTGCCGGTGCGTGAGGTTCTGATCAGCGATAACATAGCGACGGTACGTGTGCGTACGTACGTGGGCTCGACTGAAGGCTGCCAAGCGAGGACGACTCTTTCGCTATCTTGTCGCGCTAGCGCATTCTCGACATGCGGGGGAAGAAGAAGTGGTGTCCGAGTCCTGACAGATGGGCTTGACGCGCCTCGAGGCGGTTCAGGCGGCGCAGAGACTGTGGACGTCGGCCGTGCATTGTTAGCTTGAGAAAGTCGTGATACTAAGCTCGGGGCAACCTCAAGCGCGATGTCGCTACCACTCTCGTCATAACTAGGAAAAGGATCAGCCAATATTTGAGCAAACGCCGAGATCGATAACGAGACTCACGAGGGTGGCAAGTCGTCTCCCAGCTGCTGCTGTGCAAATGCCTGCGATATCATCTCCGTACAACTAGACCTTGCTAGAAAAGCGCACGAAGGCAGGGACGATGACCGTTGACCACAAAGTAGCAGCGCGCGGACGGCAGATGCGGCAGCCCTTGAGCTTATCCGAGACTCGGAGTCATGCGCATAGTATGTTCAGTTGACTAGCGACAAGGGTCTGATGGCTTGGAAATGGGAAGTCCAGGCTAGAGCAATCATTGCAGAGGTCTTTAAAATCTTGAACAAGAGGCTCGGAAGAAAGAGGTTGTCGTGTGTCTATGTCAGAGCTCAGAAAGACGAGGAGGTTCAGAATCAATTGAAGTATCGCGGCGCCGGGTCGCACCAGAGGTTCGGCCCGGATTCGGCTCGGGCGCGCCGGCTTTCAATCCTTGGTGAACTGCCTCACCCACCAGTTCAATGTACAGTCAATGCACCCTTGCTAGAAATGTCTGTCTCTCAACGTTCAACGACAAAACGATGCTTGGAATTGTTCAAATGCATGTCAGTACCGCAATCTATAACATTTCAATTTCTACCGTCATCCGAGCCTAGAAACTTCAGTGAGTCCATGAGCCCGACACAATGAACCAGGAGTGACAATGACATTGGCAACTCCACCGAGTCTACGGTACAATGTGCGCTTGCCGTGGAAGCATGTAGGAATGAATATGAACCTCGGGACGACCAGCCTCTTCCCGACATAACTCTCAGGCTGTCCTGAGTCCCTAGACTGACGAGCTCACCGACAGGGTGTGCATCGCTTTCGCAGGCTGAAAAAACCAGAACATCAATCAAGGCACGATCTATGCATACTTATGAGCGAAGACATACCGCTGTAGGCTGTCCTTATGGGCCAAGGATTCTTCGTGATGGACGATCACAGGCGGTCAAAGCAGCTGCAACACCGGTACCTCTGCCCTCATCTACCGGATTCTGTGGTGATGGCGACCGTTTCTCGACAATGCGGGATTGCAACACGATTGACCTGCTTATCGCGGGAGCATTGGATCGGTGTCGAGAAACTGGTATAGCCTCTGGCGGGAGATAGGCAACATACGGTGATTCGCTTGTGACTTGACGTAGCCGCCGCTGCGCCACTAGGAATTTGGGTGATCGGATGCGGCAAAGCGGGTCGTTCCAGGTAAAATGCAGAGTGCGCCAGGAGGCGTATGCGGAAACTAGACAACTGACCGTCGATGGTAACCCGCGTGGAGATGGATTCCAGAAGAAGAGAAGGACGTGCGACCCACTGTATGTGGAAGATGGATGGGTCATCCGAATCCTTCTCAAGCAAAGACGGTATCACTGCTGGGCAATGCGTGAGACCGCAACTCGCCCTGAAGACTCGATTACCGAGTCCACCAATAGCTTGGTCAACATACGATAGCCTTGAGGCAATTGAGCAGCCACACGCACCCGTACACCTCATTTGCCAGGTCATTATGACACACTTGGCATAGTCGACAAGGCAGCCGCCGACCTGTACACCATGTATCGCCGGTGGGCACGGCAAGATGATACAATGGTGCGCCGCGTGGCGTGGTCGTGGCTCCCGTTAACGCCGCGGTAGGCGATCTATCCTATGCACCCATGCAAGAGTGAGTACAAGGAGCCATAGCATGCACTTCCAGCACACGTACGTTCTGTCAATGCTGCTCTGCCACACACCCTGATTTCGAGCAAAGTCGACAGGGTCTGCTTATATCGCAGCCCTTTCTGCATACAGTACGCTGCCGCTTGACAGGGTTTGCGCCGAAACATGATGATGTCCCAAGCCCATCTCGGGCTGTTTATCACAGCGTTCCGACGAAGCGGTGCCCCGCATCCCATGATCAGTTCTTGCGAGAGCAGTCGGAGAGAGAAAGACAGGCGATGGGCCGCATGGCAACCCTCGAACGCGACGTCGAGGATGTGCGATGGGACCGACACTGCGCGACGAGCGTGACTGCGACCAGGCCAGTGTCGACGGGTCCTTGTGCGCTGCTGCTAGTCACGACGCAAGCAGTGCAGATGGATGCAGGGAATCGAAAGAGCGATGCGGATGGGAACAACAAGTTCCTGATGAACTGTCTGCGGCCTGATGAATTTCATCAAGCTCCCCAGCGGGTACCGGCGTCTAGGTAGCGCCTTGAAACCCATGGCCCCTTGATCGAGCCCACCGCAGGTCTCTCTTCATCCCTCCACCATCTCTCGAGCTCAGTCGACGCCTTGTTCCCCTTCACAGGCCTTCAAAAGCCTCACCCAGGTCCCTCGTTTCTCGCTTCCCCCAGTCAGGCACTCGAAGCGTAGGTCAGCATGTCGGGCAACTCTACAGACCCCACCTCCATCCTCCCGCCCTCTCTCGACCTCCCGCCCCATCTCTCTGCGCACAAGTACTTCTTCGTGTGTACTTTGACGGTCGCAGCATGGGATACGCTCGTCCTGTCCCCCAGGTCTTACCGCCTGTTCCGCAAGCCGGAGTGGCCACCGCTCAAGATCGCCTACCACTTCCTTCGGTGGTTCATGCCCATTGAGTTCACTATCGTCGGTGTAGCTTTCTTCGATACAAAGTGGTCGTTGGACGTGAGTCCTTGTGTCTGTCGAGTATCACCCACCGCTCACAGTTGTACTTGCAGACTTGCTCGCACTTCTTCCTTTTCGAGCCTATCTGCACGGCTATCCTCCTCGCCATCTGCTCTGCAGTCCATGTCATCCGTATTTATGCCATTTACGACAAGTCACGCACGGTGCTTGCACCCATGTCTGCGCTTTTCGCCGTGCAAGTCGTAGTCACCGCGATCTGCTGTGGCTTCTACAGGGGTAAGCTACTCTCAGCGCCCGTAACCAATGAATCACTGACGAACTGATCCGCTTTTAGTGACACCGCTCGAGGAAGGCCAGGGTTGCATTGCGGAGCCTAAACACAACTGGGGCGGCATTTACTGGCTGTCCGCGACCCTGCTCTACACGGCCTCGTTCGCGCTCGCACTCGCACGCTCGTTCAAGTCGCTGCAAGTGAAGCCGATCTCGTACTGGAAGCTGATGCTCCGCGACGGGCTGAACCTGTACGCGGCCGTCTGGCTCGTGAACATGGTCAACATGCTCTTCTGGTTCATCATCACGCCCACCGGGCCCGAGGACCCCGTGAAGACGATCGTCACCTCGATGGCGGCCGTGCTCACGACGTCGATGACGCTGCGCATCATCCTCAGCGTGCGCGGCTCGCTCAAGGACGGCGGGTCATACGCCGTGTCGTCCACGGGCGCGCACTCGCACTCGCACCCGTCGACGCACGTCATCTCGACGCGCGCGCACGCGAACCCCGCGCTGAGCCTCCAGGGCGGCCAGGGCCAGGGCACGTACCCGGTCACGCTCGGCGGGCCCGAGGCGAAGGCGCACGACTGGGCGGACGACAAGGCGAGCGACCAGATGGGCGAGGTCAAGGGCGACGGCGTGTTCCCGACGGAGCAGGCGGGCACGCCCACGTCCGAGGAGGTGCCCAAGGGCGTCGTCAAAATCACGATCGACAGGGAGACGGCGTTCTAGAGTGCCAGCCATGTTTGTGTGCAGCCGTCGAGCGATCATGGCGACGTGCGCCGCACGCTGTGTGCGGCGTTCTCTTCCTAGTCGCCAGGGCGAGGAAGACATGCTTGCGACGACCCGACTATTTATGACATATACACATCCCATCTTCTTCCCCGTCTTCCCCCGCCGCTACGACCTGGATATCTTGTGACTACCATCTGTTCGGTGCTTTATCTTACTTGTCGAAAGTGCCTATAGTACTTACCATTTGATTGCGTTTTGTCCCTTTCCCATTCTCGCGGGTGTACATAGTAGTGTACGTATGTGTTATGCACGGAGGACTGTCAAACAACTATAACTGTGCCTGTCCTGCGCCCGTGTTTTCTCAAACTCAAAAGTGGTGCGCCCCTTAACTCCTCCTGGCTCAACCTGGCTCAAACCGCGTCGCTCAGTACCTGGACATGGCCTAGCTCTGGTAGCCGACGCGCGCACCCCCGCGATTAGCACCAGCATGGCTGATACATTGATAGGAGTCGTCGGGCGGGCGCCATCCGCGTGAGTAGCACGGAAGAAGCGACCCGGGTGGACTCAGCAACGATCTGTGGCCGGCGCGCGAGCGAAGTATATGATCGTCGCCACCATGAACGAACTCGCGTGTTCCCGCCGTCCCCCGCTCCCCTTACACGACTCCTACAACCGCTCTTTGGTGCGTAGCGAGCCTTGACCGGCTCTGTGTAACAGGAAATACTGATTGGGGACACGGTGGTGTCGCTAGATAGTAACGCGAGATGGCCTGCGAACAATGCACCCAGGGCTACGTGCTCCCCGGCGAGCCCGAGGGTACGATGGTCGACGGCGCGTACTTCCACGCCGGGCCAGAGGGCTCGACGCGCGCGATCGTGCTCCTCACGGACATCTTCGGGCTCCCGCTCAAGAACTGCAAGATCATGGCGGACGAGTTCGCGAAGCGCGTCGGCTGCGACGTGTGGGTCCCGGATCTGTTCGACGGTGCGTCTCCATTCTATCGTTGTCCGTTTGTATCTGTGGAATGTAACGCGTTGCCACAGGCGCGCCGCCGTTCACGGTGGCGGAGCTCGAGCCGCTCATGCCCGACAGGGCAGGCCAGCCAATGACACTCTGGAGCAAGCTGACTTTCGTCTGGCTCGCGCTGCGTCGCATGATCCGACTCTACGGAAGCAGGGCGGCCGTCGTCGATGCGCGCGCCATCGCGGTGAGTACCTACGCGTCGACCCCGTGTACTTCCTACTCACTTAAGCGCCTCTCCAGTTTGTCGAGAAAATAAGGGCAGAGAAGAAGTACGAGAAGGTTGGGTCCGTGGGGTACTGCTTCGGCGGGGCAATCGCTATTCGCCTGGCCCAGCCCAAGTACTTCGACACCACGGTCATCTGCCACCCTGGCGGTACCACCATCGACGTCATCAAGGACATCAAGATCCCCGCGGCATGGGCATGCGCAGAAGGTGCGTGTCGACACGACTTTGATGTAGGAATAATGACTTACGTCAAGTTTTGTCTTGCAGACGACATGGGGTTCAGGAAGAGCCTTCGCGATGAGGCGGAGGCGTGGTTCGTATCGCAGAAGGGCACGGCTAATGCCCTCGAGTTCGAGTTCAAGGATTACAAAGGTATGTGGCCCCGATGGTGCTGGTTTGACTGTGGCTCATTGTTGCCTGCAGGTACGGCGCACGGCTTCGCGGCCCGCCCGAATCTCGCCCTCCCAGAAGTTATGGCGGGCTACAAGGGTGCTCTAGATCAGACCGTGGAGTGGTTCAAGAAGACACTCATGGCCTGAGGATCCCGCAATAGCTTTCTTTGAGTCATGTTGTGATGCGCGCCTTCTGAATTATACCCCGTTATGTCTAGTCGATTAGAGCTGGCCGGTCGTCAGTACACTGATTATATAATGCGTCCCTGTGACCCCGTAATGTCCAAGATGAAGATGTCGAAGGAGTGGGAGCTAAGATATCACGTCAATGTTGAATACAGCCAATCCAACCCTTGTCGCGCTGCAGACTCCTTGAACAGCGTCCGCACGTCTTCAATGTGGCGTGGCTCGCCCGACCAGACGCCCTGGTCGTCCTTTTCTCCCCAGTGAAAGGTGTGGAACGTGTCTACCTCCATATTTTTGGCCCACTGTTGCCGCACGAAGCTGGCGTTGAAGGGCGGTTGCCATATCCAATACTGGGCGTACACAATGAGTGACATCATTTATCTGCGACAAATCGGGAACGTACATGGTCGACGAACAATATCGGGTCGCCGGGCGGCGACACGAGGTGTGCTGCTGTCGGAGTTGCTATCTCCAGGAAGCAGTCGGTCTCAAGGAACAGCCCGAGCACCTCCAGGAACGTCGCACGGTGCCTCCCGGGGATGTACAGCGTGTCCGCGGAGCCGCCGATAAGGCGCGTCCCGTTCGTGAGCGTCGCGAGGTGCGCGCGCATCTCTGGCGCGACCTTGTTGAACGCGGACATGCACACGGCGACGCCTACGTGCGGATCGCTATTGGAGCTCAGCGGCTGTGTCGGAACGAAAGACGAAGACGAGTGCACTTACCCCCACCTGCAGAAAACACAGAGTAGCGCACGGACGTCATTTCACCGGGGAAGCAGAGAAGACGTGGCATCTTACCACCAGTCGGGACCCCAGCCTCTCCATGTCGCGGTAAGGTCGAGAGCCGGATCCGGCGAGATGTTCGCAGGCGGTGCGTGGAGCGACGCGTTGTGATTCGCTGTCTCGTTACCAAGTGCAGGATTGGGCACGTACTGTCCGAAGGGCGAGTGGTACCAAAAATAATTTTGGTCGAATTGCTGCAGACGAGGAATATTCAGCAGTGTGTCGAATGGCGCCCAAAGATAGCCGTCATAGCAGTCGTGTTCGTTCATGGCAGTGTAGAGCATATGGTGTGCCATCTGTCGTCAGATGCAAACACGTCAGTTCTCGCTTTGACAATTAGAACGAGACTTACCCGGCCAGCCATCCTGAACCAAGACGGGTCGGACAGGTCTTCGTCTGCCTCGTACGTGTCAACCAATACATCGTACGAATGCCTGAATCCGAGGTCTTCTCTGTTCCCAGGCCCAATGAACACAATCTGCGACACGTGAATTCCGGAGAGAGGTAAGGAAGAAGCTCCACGCACGTTGGGGAAGAACTCAGAGTATACCTCGCGATAGTAATCAAGGTTGACGTTGTATCGCGCGTGGCTGAAGAACACGATAACCAAGACGTTGTCAAACGCGTGGTATGTCCGTTTATGTGGCCAGTAGGAAACAGACTGCAGAGGTTTGCGCGGGCAGGTGACTTGCGACGCGAGAACGCGCTCTGTCAGGGCAGGCTGTTGCGTAGGAGCAGACCGCCAAACGTCTACGATAGCTGGGTGGGTGGTAAATGCCAAGTACATCGTCACGGCCCCAATAACGCAGGCAGCGGCAATTCTTGTGAACCAACTGTGCGGCTTTCTCATGATCAGCGGGAGAGGAAGGTTGTAATATTCTACTTGCTCTCACCTTGCTGGGTGGCTCGTCATGTCGATCACCAGCGAGATATGTGGCTGAGCTGATCAGAGCTATGCAGGAACCTAATAGCAATCCGGTTGTGGAAATATGCTCCCAGATGCTATATGTCAAGAGATACGTTGCCGCGCTGCAAGAGAGCAAGACACTCGCGGAGACGGCCCCGTCCACTGAGGGGTCGTATGAATTCGTATGATTTTGGTTCGCGGACAGGCAAGTATATAGCGACTCACAGAAGATGCAAGCAAAGAGCAGGAGATCCGCTACTGCTTGAAGTATAGAATGCAAGAAAACCGGCCATAATAGAAGGGCACCACTAAATCGGGTTTGGAAGGACCCGTCCGCTGACGAGACTGAGCTTTGCAGGCAAGTCATGGCGAAAAATACGACATGCACGCCTGGCAGGGAGATGCTCTGCACCCTTGCATAGATCTAAGATATCATCAGCACCGCGACGAGAAGCGCAGCTCTAACGCACGAACGAATTCCATGAGTGTGAACCCCATCGTTATCGAGAAGACGAGACCGATTGTGAGCGGGTATAGAGTGGCTGATGATGGGAATAATGTTGGCAAGCTGGACTGTAGAACGTGTTAATGGCTGGCCAGAACGACGCGGGAATGCCACGTACATGTACAATCCAGAATCCGGCAAACTGGGTCAGGGTAAGCTCGAGCCTGTCAGTGAAGCTGTGGTGCGTGTAGACGTACCTGCATGAGCACAGACTGCCATCGAACGAGCGTGGCGGACGCGGTAGACATGATGTACGCGGCGACAAGGATGGCGACTGTTGCGATAGACGATGTCAAATATAGCATCAGTGTCCCGCTATATCGTTCTGTGAGCACCGCCTGTCTTTCGCGGTCAGTGCGTTCACCACTCGACGCCAAGACACGTACCAAATGCGCATGATACATAAACAACACGGACGCGAGAACAATCAACGCCACCGCGATGGTGGGAGGTATTCGAGCGTCCACGCTTGAACGATGTCGACCCGCCACCGACTCGCTGCCACGTCCGTTCGCGCTGATTTCGTCCGACAGCCCGAACCCATTCAACGGGAGGCCCTCCTCTCGTTCTCTCCCACCACGCGCACTTCTCGCTCTCCCAGCCCGTCGCCGCCACAGGTAGTACCCCGCGCTAAGCGCGAGCTTGATAGCCTCGACCAGGACAGGGTTCGCCGGGGTCGGCAGAACGTCGTCGTCTGGGTCTCCGGAGGGGCGCGTGCGAACCCATTCATTCGCCGTCCACGCCAGAACGAAGGCAGCCTGTAGAAAAGCGTCCGTCATGAGCGATCAGCAGCCAAGCGATACCGTGTCTGCAGAAGGCTGTTGGGGACACTAACAGAGAACGCGTAGTTTTGCCGGACATGCGCAAAGTGCGTGCTGCGTAGTTCAGGCTGATGTGGGGCCAGTTTGGGAGACAAAAGAGGAGAGGGCATCGTGCAAGCTCATGGGAGAAAGGGGGCGTGGGTTGCGTGATCGTGGTACGCGGCAAGAATTTATGGTCGTCAATTGTCACGATGAGGGAGGCTGATTGATGGAGGCGTCGCGTATAGGTGCTGTCAATGTCGTCGCGCCCGCGCGTGACTCGCGCTTGAAGCACAACCAAAGCAAACTCACTGCCACTACAAACTCATGAGGGAATAGCGTATAATTTACATGATCGAGTGTAGAGTGTGTGATACATGAGGTGTTTGTTATACAGTTCCAATACCAATCCGACGGATATGTCTGCAATGTCGCAGGTGCGCGAGCCCGCTTCTCAAGCGTGAACGCCGTTCGCACTGGTACCGTTGGTGCCTTTGGTGGCTTTCGCGCCGTTCGCCTTGACGGCGGGTTCCTCCAGGCCCCTCGCTCTGCGAGTGACTGCCTCTCTGCGACCGCGCACACCTTGACGGAGGCGGTCGAGGACAGGCACAGTCTGTTCCCAGGATATACACGCATCTGCAGCATGGTGAGTGGGTAAGAAGTGGCTGGGCGCGACGAGACAAGCGTACCGGTCACCGACTGGCCGTACTTGAGGCCAGTGAGGCCAGATGTGGGGATATCCTGCCGTCCCTCGACAATATTAGACTCGATCATGACGCCCAGGATCATCTGCGAGGTGTCGCTCGACTCTAATTGTCTTGCCTGCGGGGCGCTCAGATCACATATTGCACAATGATGGCGGGCCACGTACGATGTCTTCAGCTACATCGAGCTGTTTTATGTATTGCTTGGAGCTGTTTCCGTGGCTGCAGTCGATCTGAGGTGTCCATTGAGTCCCGCAGCTGATACTCCCGCGCCCAGACACAAGCTTACCATGATCTTGGGTGCGAACCCAGCCTTGATGAGCTTTTGTCCACAATCGCGCACGAACTCCGCGCTGTAATTGGGGCCTGAGGACCCGCCACGCAAGATGACGTGGACGTCGGGATTGCCCTGCAGCAAAGATAGCGATTAGGACGCGACAAAAAATCAGCGTGGGCAGCATTCTCACCTCGGTTTCCACTATACTGCTCAAGCCGCCCTTGCCGACACTCAGGAAGACGTGCGGTCTACTTGCGGCGCGGCATGCATCGATGGCGATTCCGACAGTGCCGTCAGTCGAGTTCTTGAAGCCCGTTGGCATCGACAGCGCCGAGACGAGCTCGCGATGCACCTGCGACTCCGTCGTGCGCGCACCAATCGCGCCCCAAGAAACAAGATCGGCGGTGTACTGCGGCGTGATCGTGTCCAAAAACTCGCAGCCGGCTGGAAGACCCATCTTCGCGATGTCGAGCAGCAACGTGCGCGCTATGCGAAGACCCTTATTGATTTGGAAGGTTCCGTTCATGCACGGATCGTTGATGAGACCCTTCCATCCCACTGTGGTACGGGGCTTTTCGAAGTAGACACGCATGATGATGAAGAGATCGTCCTTGGCTTGCTCGGCGTACGCGCGCAATTTTGCGGCATACTCAAGCGCGGACTCGACGTTGTGCACGGAGCACGGGCTGCGCGACACGAGTCAGGACAGTCACGAGAAGAAGACAGAATGCAGAGCTCACCCGACGACGACCATAAGACGGTCGTCATTGCTCTTCAGGATGCTCTCGGCCGCCTTGCGACCTTCAAGCACGGTCTGGGCGGCGGCTAAGGTACTGCGAGTCATATTGGTGAGTACGTCACGTCAAGCGGACACAACCGTGACGTACAGAGGGAGGTCCTCCTGAAGGATCTGAGGAGGTATGAGAGGGCGAGTCGCCTTGACCCGACGGTCCTCAAGGTGATTCAGAGCTTCCTGGAAGGAGATGGCCATTTCGTCTGACACTTTGTTGAAAAGGGCGGAGAGAAGGTGGGATGAGGATCAGCACAATAAGGTAGCAGCTGAGCACTTTTATACGTACTCGTGGGGTGCCTAAAGCGAGGTGATTATATCAAAAGGGGCGCGAAAGCAATGCCGTGAGTGGGTTGATGGGCCGGAGGTGGGACAAACGTGCGGGAGCTAAACCCGGTGGAGGACAGCGTGGCTTGAGAAGGTATTGTCAACCGAATCTGAGGGACTCGAGTCCGATGAAAGCTTGAAAGACGCCGCACCGGTGCGGAGGGAAGAGGAAAGAGAGGCAAGCCTGCATCCTCGGGAACTGCAAACGAGGGAGTCAATTCCAAGCGCGGTAGACGCCCATTAGGCACGTGGGATGATCGCGCGTTGTCGGGCCAGCGCCTGTCCTTTCCCCTGGTTCGCTGCTCCTCCTCAACATCCTCAGTCGCCCTCTCAGACCCTCTATCGCTCGACATGGATTTCTCAGCAATGAACCCAGCCGAACAGGCCCACATGTCCAGGGTCATCGAGAAAAAACAGGTCGGTCGCGGAGGTTTCAGCCATGCAACCGCCTGTGCTGAAACGTCCCACACTCGCCCTAGATGCAGGACTTCATGAGAATGTACTCGTCACTAGTAGAGCGATGCTTCAACTCCTGCTGCAACGACTTCACGAGCAAAGCACTGTCGGGTAAAGAGGTGCGTGCGCGATCTTCTCCGTATACCGGAACGCCGGCGCACAGGTCCTAACGTCGCCACCAGGAACAATGCGTGATGAATTGCACAGACAAGTTCCTCAAGCACTCGGAGCGGGTGGGGGCAAGATTTGCAGAACAAAACGCCGGTACGTACCTGTTGTCTGCTCATCCTCCGATCGCACGCTAACGAACGTTCTACCTAACGCGCCGGCAATTAGAGGCGATGGGTGCACCACCGAAGTAGCCGTCGCGCTCCTACGTGTCTCCATCTTACGTTCGCGATACACCATATATCCTGCAGTAATACTAGGGTACCCGCTTCAAAATTCACCACTCAGTTGAGTTCGTCCTCAGCCGATCGTGACGCGTCGGACTTGCGCGTGATGGCCTGGCTTCGGCCACGCTTGAAGCACACGACCCGGATTCCAACAATAACGCTAGCATTACGCGTACAACAACAACAGGGTATACGCATGTCCAGGGTTTGCGATACGCGAAGCCCAACTACAATTACAGCGAGTTACGAGGGTCCAGATTTCCAAGAGTCCCGGCAAGATTATACACGACCATACACTTAACCTTGGACGGCAGCGGCAGCGTGGGCTTCCTCGTCGTGGACGTGCCCGCTGTCGTCGACCTGGGTGACCGGCGAGTCGGGGCTATGAAGGGCTGCGGGACGGTCCTCCCGACGCTGGTCGCGCTCCGACTCGTCCGTGGCTAGCCCTGGCTCTGTGATGAGACCCGGCTCGCGCGGCGGCGGTGCGTTGGCCTGTCTCTCTTCTTCCTCGAGCCGTTCCAGCCACTTGTTGACGAACTTGACGTGCGCCCCGTAGTTGACGGTGCTGTCAAGGACATCGCTACAGACGGACCGATCAGTTAAGCTTTTTTACGAGCGAGACGCACAAGATGTACCGAACGATGCCTTTGTCATCGATGAGGAACGTTACACGGGCGTCGACTAGACCGAAGAGGCCCTTGCCGACATGATAGGTCTTGCGAGCTTCGCCTTTGGCGTCGCTCAAGATAGGGTACTGCACCATCACATCAGCTGGTGTTCCGCCACAAAGAAAAAGATACGCACTGTAAGTTTCTGCTTTTCTACGAACTCCTTTTGCTTCTCAACGGGATCGGAACTGACTCCGATGACCAACGCTTTGGAGGATTTGAAGATTTCCCGTCCTGCAAGATAGACGGTCAATCACTTTGCAGCGAGATACAGGCAGTCAGACAGTCTCTTACCTGCCAGAGCGTCTCTGAACTCGCAGGCTTCCTTAGTGCAGCCGTATGAACCTATCCAAGCGTCAATCGCGATGTATGGGGACAGGGGCTGGGGAATGCACACCAGACTTCGGGTAGAAGAACAAAGCGATGGGGACGCCCGCGGTCTCTGGCGTGAAATTGTACGTCTCTCCCTGGGCATCAGGTAGAGACAGGGCTGGGGCAGGCTTGCCGACGAGTGGTGAGCGTGTCATGGCTGGTCGTGGTCGTGTCGAAGTCGTTGTCCTGAGGAGTAGCTCCTGAGTACTTGATGAGGCGCAAAGTCGCGGAACCGGAAACACAATCCCATCTCCTCTTATTTATAAAGGAGCTTGAGGACCGTCGAGTCCGAACGCTCTAGAAACTGACGTTATCCGTGCCCAGGGAGTAAACATGCGCTACAATGCTTTTGATCAGCATCGTTTCAGGGGACCAGGCTCAAACCAGATCACCCGCTGCGAGCCTGCGAGTGCATCTGGCGTGGTCTCTGCGCGCAGCGACCAATAACATGCGTCTGCCATGTCTTTGAACATTGCTGGCTGCCTTGGCTTTGACGATATTGACATGGCCGCTCGTGGCAACTTGTTCTTAGCGCTGTGGCTCGTGCTCGGCTCGTGTGATGGCCTCCATCACCGCCAGATCGAAGAAGGTGTTAGACTTTGTGCTCCCGCCGGCCTGAACCTGACCGTCACAGCGCCCTCGGGCTATCGAGTTTGGTTTCACGCATATCGTGCGTATGTGGCCTCTTCAGTACTGGAATAGCGTATCTTCTCACAGCTGATCAGAAGATGATGCCACCACTCAGGACGCCCGGTCATAGGACACATGGATGCCGGTCCTTCGAGAGACGGGACCTGAAGTGCTCCGAGGGGAGTTCAGAATACTAGTCGACTGCTGCTGATTATCCGGGTGCAGAGCGACGGTATGTTCACCGGCGCACCCGGTGATCCATATTTTTCAGAAACGCAGCGCAGGGTATTTATTCCCCGCTCCCACCGCGCGCAAGTGACTCGCTCCTATCCACCCTCTTTGCGCCCGCAGCGACTCAGGGTTGCCCGACGCCGCCATGCCCCATCTCTCGTCGCCGTACCCCAAGCCCCCGCCGATTCCGGACGAGAATGTGCACCACTGCATGTTCAACACGGGCAGCGCGCCCGCCGCGCAGGATTACACGCTCCACGTCGATGCCGCGTCCGGGCGCACGCGCTCTTGGAACGAGTTCTGCGACGTGGTGTACGACGGCGCGACTGCCCTCGGTGCGCCCGCGTCGCAGGGTGGTCTTGGCCTCAGCGCTGAGGCGGGCGACATAATTGGTATTTACAGCCACAATTGCATGGTGAGCGATCAAAACGAATGTTGGGACCTAAATGTTATCTGATGAGATGTGCAGGATTATATTGCGCTTGTGCACTCGTTGCTGGTCATAACGACCCCGATATCATTACTGTCGGCATATGCAACCCCTTTCGAGCTGGCGCACGCGTTGCGCACGTCTAAAGTGACACGACTGTTCGTCCAGCCCGCGCTCCTCGGCAACGCGTTGAAGGCTGCTAAGGAAGTTGGGCTGCCGGAGGACTGCATATTCGTCCTGGAAGGTCGCCATAATGGCAGACACAGCTTCCAGGATTTGATAGACCGCGTCAGGAAGCGAGGCACGCCAAGGGTCCCAGTAAAGCCCGCGACTCGCGATACTTTGGCATACCTGGTATTTTCGAGCGGAACAAGCGGTCTCCCTAAAGGTACGCACTCACAAATTTTACCGCAAATTTTCGCTTACTCGATAACAGCTGTTATGATTTCTCATGGAAATTTATGGGCGACCATGTTCGGGCATGCCGTCACGAAGCAGACGGAGGATGAGTTTTTGAAGGTCCGTGAGTCTCCACCCGGTCAAATCACGTCGTCTCAACGATTATTTTGCAGCTGCCTCCGCCGCCGGCAGGATTCATCCCTGTCTGGCTTATCTTCTTGCCATTCTACCACACATTTGGCGTGCATATGGCGTGTTTCCGGAACTTCGCACTGCAGACGACATACGTGATCGTACCGCGCTGGGACGTGGAGCTTGTCCTTCGGTCCATACCAAGGTCCGTGTTCGATGTTCGTCTAATGTATTCTCTGCGGGCCTGACGGGCCGCATGCAGGTACACCGTACACGTTCTGATGCTTATCCCCTCCGCGATCCATCAACTGGTCAACCATCCATTAACTGCGAAGACGGATTTGAGCTCGCTCGTCCATGTGCACAGCGGCGCCGCGTACCTTCCGCCGGCCCTCGCACGCAAGCTACGCACCTTCGTGCGGAACGCGCCCCAGATCTTCGAAGGTGCGCAATATGCTATCTAGCCGTGTGGTGGCGTCATCTCACCGTGCCTATTGGCCGCAGGCTACGGCATGTCTGAGCAGGTACGTTCATTTCGCGTTAATCGCCTCCACCATTCTCTAACTAAACCGCCTAGACCCTGAGTTCCGCACGAAAACCGTACCCCGGCGTCTTTGGGACGGATCCGCCAGAGGGAAGCGCAGGCGTCCTCATACCGGGTATGGAGGCCAGGATCATCAAGGACGACGGTAGCGAGGCGGATTACGAAGAGCCCGGCGAGCTCTGGGTGAAGGGCGGGAACGTCGCACTCGGCTACTTTGGCAACGAGAAAGCCACGAGAGAGACGTTCGTCAACGGCTGGTTGCGCACGGGCGACACCTTCAAGGCCGACAGGAACGGATATCTATAGTCGGTGTTCCGTATACCCTTCACGGAGATACGTTTGACGCTGATGCCAAATTTTAACCGCCATCAGCTTTGTCGACAGGGCGAAGGATACGCTCAAGGTCTCTGGTGCACAGGTGTCGCCCACGGAGATTGAGGATGTGCTCCGCGCACACCCCGACAAGCTCATCGTGGACGTTTCTGTGGCGGGCGTGTCCGGCGGGCGCACGTCTGACGAGAAGAATCCACGCGCGTGGCTCGTGCTCAGCGATACAGGCAAGGACCTCGGGGCCGAGAAGACCGTTAAGGCCTTGGACGCATGGATACAGCAGAACCTCAGCAAATATAAGTGGCTGCGGGGTGGCTACGAGGTGATTGATCAGGTCAGTAATCTTTTCCAAGTCATCTTACGCGAGCAATTTTGACATCATATTTTGGCGCAGATACCCAAGTCTCCTACTGGTAAGGTGCTTCGGCGCGTCCTGCAGGACTCTTATGAGCAGCGGGCAGCCGAACGCGCCAAATTGTAGCTATATGCCAACAACTGTATCTTTACACGCCTGCTCGATTTACAACTCGTTACCAAGCTCGTTTGTGGCGTCGTGAATTCAATGTCGCGCAGAAGTTCTAGATCGAGCAAAATTGTTCGACATATACACTGACTTCAAGCGCAATCAGGACGTTATCAAACCCAAGGTCGTCAACACTGTAGATCTTCTCTTCGCGTCCGCGGGGCTACTTTACATGGACTACAAGTACACTGTATATTTATACAACGGATACGCTGGTCTTAGGTACGTGCTTAATGTTCAAGCGTTCTCCACCTCTTTGGCATGTTTGTCTTTCAGGTTGTCGATATGCATCTACCACGCGCGGTGACCACCGTCGACGATGATGCTAGCGAGGGTTCATCAGCACGCGCCAAGAAAGTCAAGGTATACGATACGTACTCGCTGCCTGTGCAGTAGGTGCTGGCATCGCTGGCCAGCCAGGTGATGACGCCGCGAAGTTCGTCGGGGCGAGCAATGCGGTTCTGCGGGTTCTGGCTGATCCACTTGTCGATCAGGCCGGGCTGCTTATCGACGAAGGCACCGGTGAGCCTGAAATGCGTGTAGGTCAACCCAGTGTTCTCGTCACACGACACTCTATACTCACTTGGTGTAGATGTAGCCAGGGCTGAGGGAGTTGACGCGGATCCTCTCTTTGCCAAGCTCGCAAGCCATGCTGCGCGCCATCTGGAGCACAGCCGACTTCGAGGTGTTGTACGACACCCACTGGTGGCCCTGTAATACGGGTATCAGCCCAGGTCCGTCGAACAAAGGCAACGCAGCGTACCTGGTTGGTGATGGAACCGCTCATGCTGCCGATGAGGATGATGCTCCCGCCGTTGCCGAAGCGGCGCATCTGCCTGCCCGCGGCCTGAGCGGTGTACAGCACGCCATTGACGTTGACACTCATGACCTGTTAGGATAGAACGACGTTAGCTATGTGCTACGCCCCATATGGGATCATCCGACGGACCTGCTGGAAGACGTCCGCAGGATACTCGAGGCAGTCGATGTCCTGCTTCAGGATACCAGCGCAGGCGACAGCGATGTCAAGGCGTCCCTCCTTGTCACCAATCAGGTCGCCTAGCTTCCACATCGTTTTCTATACGCGTTCTACCGTTAGCAGCGAGGAATATTGGTGAGCAATAGCAATCAAACTTGCCTGGTCAGTGACATCCGCACTGATGTACTCCAGACGGCCCTCGCCGGTCTTGTTCTTCAACTTGGCCGCGTAGGAGCGTGCCGCTTGGAAGTCCTCGCCAGGAGTCTCCGGCAAGTCGACGCAGTACACGGCGCGGCAGCCGGCCTCGATCAAGGCGTAAGCCATCTCGAGGCCCAGTCCACGGTTCCCGCCGGTGACCAACGCGACGCGGTCCGCCAGGGAGAACTCCTTGGTGAAGATGGTCGGTGTACCGGCCGCTGGTACAACTCGCGTTCAGACATCAATTACACCACGGGGAGACGAGGCGTACCTTTGCCAGGGTTCAGAGCCGCCTCCACGCCTATGGGAGCGTAGGATGGGGCCGTGCCGGTCTTGGCTAAGTTCGAAGCTTCCAGGGAGCTTAATCGCGCTCACATCAGTCATAGAAACGTTTCAAGGCAACGAACGAAACTTACGTGGCCATTGTGATACGGGGATTGGTCGAATTGCAAGATTTAACGAGGCGGTGAGATACTGTCCACAGCGAGCTGCTGGGGGTCTGCAATCTACCCTTTGGTTATTATATGCAGATGAAAATGCGCTTTCTTGAACTCCTGTTCGCAGCGGGAGGCCGAGAGGAGCTTCGCAGTCGTTCAGCTGACAGTCATGGGTCCTGGGTCGAAACGTAGCACAAGCCACGGGCAAGAAGGGGTGAGAACGGATTGACGGTGGCCAGTCAGGGACTTCGCCCCTTTCAAGCGTAACCTGGTGATTTTGATGAGGCAGACACTAACCTACCTGCATAGCAGTGAACGTGGCGTAGAATCTGACCTGAATTTGATTCGGAATTTGGCAGGGAAATTGAAGTCTGCGACGTATCGGGGACAGTGCCCCGAGTCATGAGTCGAGAAATGAGCGGTGAGAGGCCTCACAAGACACTCGAAATGACGTATCACCTGCCCCGTGAGCACTTGAGGGCCGCTACGCCTCCTATGAAGCCGAGTAGTCGGTGTAGACGCGAAGACCCCGACAGCGCGGCGGACGCCACGTCGCTCCAACATGGTTGACTAATCGAACCAAGCCCGACGCGCGCAAGATATGGCCACGCTCTGCAACCTCTTCAGACGGGTTCCCGAGTTTACGCTTCGAGCTGCGAGTTGACAATGGCTATTGGGGAGCCAATATGGACACCACGGCTAATACAATTAGGGACGGCGGTAATACAAGCCGTCTTCCGCTAAGCACAGCTTCGAAGGGAGACACTACCGATGCGCATGCGCACAGCACGAATTATAAACATCTGCCCGCTCCGGAACCGCGCCGTCGTAACCCGCTGTCGGACTGTCCAGCTACGCGTGTCGGATCTTGCTAGGCTGCCATTAGGACGTGTGCCTGATGCAGAAGTTGCGGTGGAATTTCCAGTGCCTGCCAGAACGCCCTCAAAATCAGTGCGATTCGCGTGTTATGCTAAACGAACTTGTACGAACTTTCGTTGACATTCTTGGCTGCAATAAATTACTAGCCTGCAGCCAGAGCAACATTTCATCCGATGAGTAGGCATCTGCTCCGCACAGAGGCAACGAGGCCAGTAACATAGGCTATATTTCCACCAGCCGTGAGAGTGACGCGGGTCGCGGCAGTAGGTTTCTTGCGTGGTCTCGGCCTCTAGTTTCAGCGTGAAAAATCGGTGCAAGCTTGCCCATAGCACTTCACCGTGGGAAGTGAGATGAAATTGACCTCTAGAAAGAAGCCAAAGATGACCCTCGGAGCGATCGCGCGCGCGGGCGAATCTATCAATGTAATCTGGAGGGAGGACGTCCAGAGGTAGAGGTGCGTCCTCAGACTCTGAACGTGGCTTGACGCTTTCGGTGTACGAATCGAACAAGTCCGCGATGTGATCTGAAATATTACGTCAATACAATATTGTAGAGTTCGGGTATGGTAGCGCACCAAGCACCCAATTCGTGTCCTCTGAGTCTTTGCGGTATGTTCTGCTACGGAGGAGGGCTGACGCGGTATGCACCAGCAGTGTTATGATGCACACGGGGTCACCGTCGACCATGTCAAAGAGAATTTTCAAAAGTCTTTGGCTAGGTGGTTGCTTCCTGAAGACAGTTCTGCATTGTTCACTTCAGCCGCGTGATGAGATTCGCAGACAATAGAGAACCTGCCTCAAAAGCCTCGCAGCGACCGGCACCGTACATGTTACCGCATGCTCCTCGGTGTCTTGGCAAAAGTCGTGCTGCCAGGCAGTGGCGACTATTGGTAGAAGGTCGGCTTCCGTGGATTCATCGACACATAGAGGAAACTCTTCCATCACAGTTAATATGATGAAGTAGTTCGCCTGACGGATATGACGCTGAGTCTCGTGAGCCTTGATAAGATGCCGCCGAACGGTCTGCATGAGAATGCGGATGTCGAGCTCGGTGATCCAGTTCTGGGTTAGCAGGTCCGTGATGATGTCGCCACCCGACCCTCTAGCGTCTCTGAGTGTGTCAATGAGATAGTGATAGCACGATGCATCGATCTTGGGATGCATCACATGATAGAGAAGTATGTTCTCGAGACCTCGATTGTGAGTACTTGGCGGCGTCACGAGGCCTTTTGATTTGAGTCTGTGGGAGCAGGCAGTGAGTAGAGACATTGCATTAACAGGAATTGCGCACGAGAAATCCGTATAACACAAACAGAATTCACAGGCATAGTCGATGAGAGGCCTGCCAGTATAGCCTCGCTTCCATCGCACCTGTTGTTCTGGTGTGGTTTCGAAGCACTCGTCCCAGATTACAGGCCAAACGTCCTTATGCCGTTCGAATATATCGAGGATCATGTCTTTCCTCTCTTGCTTCTCCGGTGTATACTCGTCCACCGCGAGGTATAGACACGCCCTCATAAGTGTCATACACCTACATGCCCAAGTTTGTAACTTATGAATAGTTGGTCAATGAGCATGACGACGAACAAAACGAGGTGGCTTACGGTGCCGCCTATGCTGCTATACCGATCAATATAGTTGGAGCGATTCACCAGGATGCTGATCAGAACTCCGGGCAGGTCCGCATCCAGATAGTCACGGATGTCCGGTTCTATCGCAGGTGGCCAGGGCGCACGGGTTGTCCTGATATCGTAGTAAATGTCGTCCAGGAGCTGGAAGCGCCGCGGATCGAGGGTATCCACATAGAGACGCAGGTCTGGGACGACTGTCTTAGCGGCGAGCATCGCGTTATGTTCGGTTGTACGATGCCCCTCTGCTCGATATATACTGTTTCTGAGTCTAGACAATTCCACTCAGCTGGGTGACGGTAGATCACTTATAATACCATGAGGAATGTCTTTCACGCATTTTAGGCCGCATCCGAGATCGCGAGACCTGTGAGCGTGCACGCGAGTCGCAGCGTGTCATAGAAGCTAGCCCCCGCCGGGATTGTATAGCACCGTAGCGTACCTTTCGATAGTCTCGACGGTCAGATACTATCCCAAGACGCGTAGTTGGCACGTACCAAACGCCTTTCCACACAAAGAACGCGTCGTTCTGCCTTGCTCGAACTTGTCTTCTTTGTCCTCGCCTGGATCAACTGGCAGAATCAGCGCATCAATAATATGGGTCACGAGGCCGAAGACGTCTAAACGAGTTCGGTAAACGCGCCTCGAGGCTCTAAGGATCACTACCTTATGCTGAACGTGTTGCGGAAGCTATGAGGACACCTAACACGGTTGTCATTATGCGTGGACGGCGAGTACAGAGTCCGATGCTTGACGCGCATTATTTCGATCGACGCGTGCTTTCCTTGTGCTGAGCGTCCTTCATCTCCTTCTAGTCAGCCTTCCTTCCTTGTTCAATTCGTCTCTGGTCTCTTTCACCATGTGCTGTACGTCCTCCATCGTCATGTGCAGCATGGCCTCCTCCCAAACGGCGACCGTGATGTGGACAGGATCAATCTCGCTGTCAACCGCGATGTCGACAGGCAGTTGGTCCGTCCCGCCTAGCTTCCTCCTAACCTCGTCCATAACCAACCGCACCGCTAATCCTCTAATCCCTGCCCATTTCTCAACCAGTCCGCCTTTGAAGACAGTCTTGGCATGCTGCTTGATTTCGGCGAAGCGGAGGAGTAGATCGTAGAGCGGTCGACGATCGAAGTAATCGAGAGCTTGGTCCACAGCAGAGCTCGTACGAACCGCCGGAGGACGGTGCGAACGAGCATAGACCAGGAAGCTCTGATACATCGGCCGGCTTTCCTTACGATTCTGTCTTGTCGAGTTAGAGTGAATATACGGCTTGGGAAGCTTATGTGCGTCGAAGAAGGGTCCCTCTGCGACCCAGTCGAAGATTTCCCGCTGGGTTTGGAACCCCTTCGACCACCGTTCTAAAGACAGTCCGAAAAAAGCCAAAATACGGGGGAAGGATGAAGATAAGCGAAACGTCGTGGGCGGCGAAGTCGCGAGTGGGTGGAGAAGCTGGGAGAAAGATAGGCATGCATCTCGGATGCAGATTGGTTTGAACACGAACAGCGCACCTTGAGACCATTAGATCCGAGGGACAGATCCACGCTGCGTGCGACGCTGCTAAGAATCATGCCTAAGTCACCATACGAGGTGAAGAAGACAACGCGATCCCATTCTTCTGGGTTTACGCATACGGACACGTCGACTTGGAAGAAGGCAGCTTTATCGATAGATGAAGCGACATCCCTCAAGTCTGAGGTCGCTAGTGGTATGGCGAAATGGTGCATGCCGCGAATGCCCTCCGTCGGGATGCTATAGCTCGCCCCAAGTGCAGTCTTGAGCTCCTCGTGCGCCTCAGCGCCGCGTTGGCCATAGACGACGAAGTCGAGATCGCCGTAATCGATCTTCTCGGGAGCCTCGCGCGGGGTAGCGACCTGTACGTAAAATCTCTGCAAGATAGGTGTGAGATGAGCTTTTAATGCCAGGTAGAAGGTTGGCGGCATTCGGGGGAAAGAGGCATCTGGCAAGAGAAGGTTGAAAGCATTGCCACCCATGGCTTGTTGCCGATGTCTAATCGCGAGGGAGCGAACGATACGGTAGATGAAGACCAGCTCAAGCTGGAGGGACGAATATTCAGGACAGCATATTTGCGACCACGAGGGAACTGGACAACCTTGAGCTTCCTTCGGCGGCAGAGCTCGCCCTTCGGGCAGACGCTCGTGCTCTTCGCCTGGAACCACCACTCGCTCACCACTCACAAGTCTTCGAGACCTTTGAGTCTTTCTCACTCCCTTGTTAAGTAGGAATTTTCACCACCGCCGACATGTCCAAATTTGCGCCGTGGAGAAGGACTAGCACCAATCCTGCTCCGAGTGCCACCACAGTGTGCCAGAGATGTCTCGGGACAGGTCAGCTCGACAATGTATACATTCTCTCTTGCAACTCATCGGTAGGCTCTCTAGGTCACTTTACATACCAGTGCAAAAGCTCTCGTCCGTACATATCACGTCCCTCGCGGACACAGCAGCTGGAGAATCCCCGCTTGCTGGCTAAATTGAAGGCTGACGGAAAGCCGTCTGTCGAAGTACCGGAGGAATTCAAGCGAAAGTAACTCAGAACCCTACCTTCAACTGCCGTATACTAACACCAGTTTCTCAGGAGCGGTACGGCTAACAAGATATTGGAAGAGAAGGAGAGAGCACGCGCCATGGAGGGGGGATCTAATGCAGGAGAGTCGTCGCGGAAGCGCAAACGGTATGTGTTTCCTTGGACTACAAAGACCTTCCATTCTCAATAGATTGCTCTTTCATACAGCTCGTCGAGCACGTCCTCTTCGTCGTCCTCGTCATCTGATTCAGATTCGGACTCGTCATCAGACTCTGACTCGGACTCCGACTCGAGTTCCTCCAGCTCAGGCTCGGGATCGGATTCGGAATCTGATTCCAGTAGCTCACGGTCACGCTCGCGAGAGCGCGTCAGGAAACGCCGCACATCAAGTCGTAGGAGCGAGAGCGACGACGGCCGTAGGCGGCGGACGCGGTCGCCAGACGAGAAAGTTCGCAGAGATCGGCGATAAGGTGAATATGGCGAGGAAACACCACCCGGCTGGATACTTGTATGCTCTCGGACGTAAAATGGTCCAGTATGATATTTATTGTCCGTTCAAATGCATGCGAGGTATAGGTCTCTGCCGGCGGCGAACGTCGACAGAGGGGTAAAGGAACATTGCCGCGCAGACTCAGAGACACGAGGCCGCTGTCGACGCTTTCGAATTCATGATAAGGGCGACGATGAGCCTGAATACAATGTCAACGATGCGCGCACGATCCAGAGGAGAAAGACGTACCCGTACAGGCCCAGGACCTCTCCGAAGATGAGGATGAGGACCATTGCTACAAATACCCTTGACTCATAAACATATGCGCGTACACACTGAAGCAAGAAGGTCAGCGCCCGAGGATCATCAATGTATCGTTCGACACGCACCGAGTCGCCAACATAGCCTATTGCGTATCCGGCCGCCAGACCTGTGAAGCCACACGCTAGGCCGGCTCCTAGATGTATAAATCCAGCGTACAATGAGTAGTCCGTCGGTCGTACTGCGAGAGGTGTGCGTCAGGTCAAGCGAACGCGTCTGCGGGTGAAACACGACTTACGTCCTCCAACAATGAGGACCGATACGACAAGGCCGTACACCGCAATAATCCCAGACATAACGACTGGGATGAGGGACTGGTGCGCAACTCAGTGACAATATCGCTGCGGAAACTTGTTAGACGCACCTTCATTATAAGTTCAGGCTTGAACGTTCCGAGTCCTGCGATGCCAATCCCAGATTTCGACGTGCCAAGGGCGGCTCCAACAGCTGACAAGTATCGTTAGCTGATTTGATTGAGGCGTGTCCGGCCATGAGTGCATGAGTACTCACTGCTGAATATCATCTGTAAACACCCGCTATGAATACATCCAACAACCTTACTACGTATGAACACCTACCGAAGCAGCTACTCCCGCAAAGCCAAAGAAAGGTGCATATGGCGGACACGCGGACATTTCGAATGTGAAGCGTGAAGAGAAGGGGAAGACAAGTATATCGAGAGCGGCGGGGATGTGGACGGAAGGCAAGTCGCTTGCCGGCGCCAATATAACGCGGCAATCCTGCTTTGCTCCTCGATGTCGCCCACAACGACCTCTCGTTCCTGCAACTCGTAGTATTCACGAGACATGGAATACACTGCAAGATTGTCACCATTTGCGTGCTATGCTTTTTTTGCGAATCGTCTCTTGCGAAACTGCTTAGGCTTCGTGCCAACTCCCCAGTAATATGATCCTACCAATGAGCTCTGGCAATCATCTCGGGAGGTAAGAAGTCTGACAGGCCGTAGGCCCACATCATTTGCGTGTGCGTGCTGCGCTACAGCTACGTTCGTGCTGCGAGGTAGACTTTCGTATGTTACTTGCGTACGACGGCTGGCCTGAAGATACCAGCGCTCGTGGCGATGGGACGGGACCTCGAAACCAGGCGCGTGCCCCGTGCAAAGGCGACTTCCGTTCAGCCCGAGCACTGGATCGAAATCATGTACGTCCCATGCAGCATCTAATGTTCGTACTGACGAAACCGATCTTGGTCGTACGGCCACGTCTGTTGGCAGTTGCAGCGACGAGCACCGTGATTTCGCGTATGCTACCCCACAAATGTTGACCTGCAGATCTCGCAGAAAGAGTTGAATATTATTGGAACACGCAATTGACAATATAAGTCTTCAGACCATACAGGAAGCGTCTTGCTACCTTTTGTGGAGGAAGATTTTGACACACTCCGTTGTTGAAGATGAGAGAACAGATATGCGCCACGTAAATCCCATTTTATTCACTGTCCACGTTACTCACGCATGGTTCGTCTTACAGCTCAGACAGGATTTACTGTTCGCCGTTCGAGTATTCCAAGGGATCATGCAAGACATGTGCTTGACGCCACATACACTGGGATGGTATTGAGGACCTGTTCGCAATTTCTGCATGAAGATAGATCTCTCAGTACAGCGAACTGAGTACACGAATGTTGCGGATGTCGGGGGTACCTAGGTTCGTTCACACGAATGAGCAATTATTAATTCATCATCATCTTCATCACATCGGTCTAGTACATCGATGCGACAATGGCTACTTAATCACTCGCAGTGACAGGTTTGAGACTCGTTGCAATGCTACTTAACAGGCATCGTATCTTCGCTGATCGTGCCGGTCTCCAACGTGACAGGGACAGGTTGGGTTCTCCAAATCTGGGTCTCACGATGGTATGAGAGACAAAGGCTGCTGTGACGCCTGAACACCTGCGGCCGCTGGTACTGCCGTTCCACCTCTTCCCTCCACTCTAGCCATGACGTCCCAATACAAAGCTCTACGTGAGCTCATCTCCTCCCCTTCGTAAGTCTGAGTGTGCATGATGCATGATCTGAGACTGATTTACGTCCCAAGTTACGCACAAATTCAGGAACATACCCCGCGACGCCCCTCCACAACGGAACCGCCAAATATCCCTACAACAGAGCCTTCAAACGCTATCCCGTCACGCGGCACAGATTACAGAAAACTAGCCACTACTGCACTAACTGTGTTCTCAAGACGGAAGCGGCATGCTTCAACGGCCACACCCGAGTCCCCGTCAGCTGTGGTATCTCTTCCTGGCTTCAAGGCCCTTCCTTTGCTACCCTCTGATACAGAGTAAGTCTGATGTCACGGCAGATCGGTTCAACCCGGCGCAGCCTACACTAACTTGACATCAAGGCCTTCCAGATACACATTTTCACATGTTGGTCATCGCTGCATGGTTCTCCTGCCTTCTGTACAAGCAACAGAACCGCTCTATCATATCTCCTGGGGCGAAGACTACTTGGATCGGGGCTCCATTCTCGTCAGAGTATGTAAGGGTGACACAGCGGACGGTATGCTCATTGCCGAATTTGGGTAATTTTATCACCTGTTTTCCTTTCTGCTAGTCTTACGTTTGATAATAGAGACAGACTGTTTCGCATCGCTGCCACAAGCGAACGAAATGCGACTATATGGTCGGATCGGGTTCGCACACTGACGTCAGTGTCACACTCGATGTCAGGAGAACACTGCATCACCGTTGAAACTGAACTCAACTGCGTAGTTTCATTGTGAGCATTCTGACTTTCCCGATCACGATATCGCCCACTGAACGGACGCCATCAGCTCGGAAGGCCAGCTATGCTGGAAAGAACAGCTGACGACATCTGGCAAGTGCCTTTGGCTGAAGGTGAGGTTCTCCCATAATCACATCGTATGAACTGATGGCACAAACTCGACGGCAGTGCCTGAAAGTATCTGACACTGCCAGTGATACGAACATACACGTGGCATCTTTAAAACCTCCGAACTACAAAAGTCTTCTTTCTTCAGCTCGCGAATGTGAGCTCAAAGTATATCCGGCGGGGCAAGAGATTCTCGATCTCGTCGTGGTATCCGCACTCAAGGCAATACGAGAATACGTGATGCCGTTCGTGCTTTTGTTAATTAACTTTCGGAGTGTACTCATACTAAAGCTCGCCTTCTCCCAGAGAGACTAAAAACCGGTTTGATCGTAAGACGGTGTATTAGTTGCGCGCCACTTCCTATAGTAGATATCGTTATTCTGAACGCGTCCAACTTGAATCGTACACGCAGATTGTAACGATCACCCTTGTGTGTCCGCGCACATCCCCACGAAGTCAAAGCGGATCATATGTATTTCGGTTACAAAGGAGCTCCTACACACTAGGGAAAATCTGATGGAAGGATGGGGGAGGACAGTGGAGGAATATGACCACTTCATCGTGAACGGCAGAGGCCTCTGCAGTGGCCGTTGTCGTTCTGACATCACATAAGTCGTCAGCATCAGGTATCGACAGATGAAAAATACTAACGTACCGTGATGATGTGCAAAACAAGGCGCCTCAGGCGATTACGCAGTAATAGCCGTTGCTCTTCCCATAATCCTCGTCACGCGGGATTTCGGGCGTGTCGAAGGGGACGTCACTGAGGGTGGTCGCGAACATGTCCATGTTTCTGGCTGCGCGAAAGGGGAGCATGATGACAGAGGGCGAAAAGAATTTAATTGTTGTCTTGGTTTAGGTGCAGTGACGGAAGGCGGATATCTGTGGGGCTGGAGAATCTTCATGTTTGCGAAGAGCATTTATACGTGTCCTCTTCAGCGACAGCAAGTATCGCTGGTGCGAGCGAGCGACGAGTTTGGACGTTCAAGCGCGCATGGTCAAGGCAGAAACTTTGTTGAGAGTCGGCACATCGCCCGCACGCTGCGGTACGGCCGACTCTCGCACTACGTACTTAGTACGAATTTGCGCCACTGGCAGCCAGCGCATCCAGGCACAATTGTCTGCGCAGTGGATATCAAGACTTGCAACGTAGATTGAGCGCAACAAATCAAAGACCTCACCGAATGATCAATGCTGCATTGTCCGTCGCGCGTCCGTGCGAGGGTCGGATGCGTGATAGGAACCAACAAGGGCGCCGGTTCAATCCATGTCTATCACGGTATATATAGCTACATAGTAGGTCTGTGCAGCACAAATCGCGCAGAAAACCATAGTAGTGAAGCGCGAAATGTAGAGATTATCAGCTTGGGCGACGATGGTGGCGTGCTTACCATGGGTTTGCATCTACGGGAGACTCCTGCACCTCAAGCACGAATGGTAAGTATATAGAGTCACAGATAATCGTGACTTTTCGGTTCTATCATTCATTGTAAAAATTCAGGTCCAGGTATGGAGTAGAATTCGTCAACTTCGGCGGAAAAAACGGAGTCGATTGTAATGTGGCGTAGGCGAAGGAGATGGTTCGAAAATTCAAGTGGGAGCGCTAGTCTGTGCGAAAGCAAGCTCGGCATCTTCGGCAATCATTATAATGGCGCCCATTCTCGATCCCTCACCACTACGCGTCGACAGGATACCAACGGTATCCCATTATTAACGCGTCACAGAGAAGCTCAGGATGACTGGGCGAATAATATGTGCTAATTCCGCTGCTCCCTGGGCCAAATGGGACGCTTGTGTGGGCACGACCTCCACGGAAGTCAGCTGCCAGCATTCACCTGTTCAGCACCTTGCAGGGTCCATAATCGAGGAATGAGACCAAAACTCCTGCGATAGCGTTGAATTTAGACGGGGTATTAACAGTTCAAGCCCACCGAGCCCTACTGATTGCTCCTCGACTTCAGACTACTCGTGTGATCAACCACATTCGCAAGCAACCCTAGAGAAAAGGCACGAGCGGAACCCCCATGAAAATGCCTCATGAACATTCCCGGTTGTGATGCGGTGAGATCGCCACAATCATCGCCCATGCTGATCATCCCTTCGTATCCTCAGACTCTTGCTCATGGGCTTCACGGCCGCGCTGAATGACCAACGTGCTCAGGCCGAGTGGAGACGTTGGTCGCGCCACCTAGATCTAGCGTCCCTTTCCGTGGCAAGCATGCTTGACGTGGGCTTGAACACCGAGAATCAAAGAGCCGTGCGTGCGCGTCCATCCCTGGCACAAGGTGGGACAACAACTGGCCCCAACAGCCACGGAGAGAATGTCGAGTATAGCTTTGCTCCCAGTGGAGCGCCTTGTGTGGAACACGGAACCCAACGTCGGGAGCACGATAAAGAAGAATCAATTCGTGCCATTCGGAAAATCAGTCACCATTAGTCCGTCGTGCGGCATGTTCTCCCAGCAAAGCGTCGACGCGTCAGGACAGCTTTCGATTGGAGAAGCCTATGTACACGTTGTCTATTGAACGCTGAATCTCATTCCAGACGTGTGTGTAATTGTAGATTCACTTACCGTGATGCGAGGTTACTGCAAGGCTTTGAGCTCGATGTAAAGCACATCATTCCGTGTCCTGGCGGCCAATCATTTCAACGCATCACCTCGATGCAGGGCTGATTTAGGGGGAGATATTCGGTGTGCGATCCGTGGCCTCAGAGCTGACAAGACAAGGGGTCGAGTCACTACATAGCGTTGAGTGGAAATAAAAGCAGGCGGGAATAGAGCAAGAGGGAGGAGGCAAGCCGAGGGAGCGCCCTCAACCTCGTACGTAGCGCCGCGGCCTGGGCGGCCCGTAGTGTTTGAGGGTCCAGTCCTAGTGACTGCAAAAGACCGCAAACCGAACTGGACCAGCACTCAGTAGGACCGCGACAATGGTCCGGTTTTTCTGGTCCGGTCACGGTCCCGGTCACTGGTCACCTTGCACCAAATTCTCGGGAGGACCGTGTAGGACCGGCTATGACCAGTCCCGGACCGCTTCGTGAGACCGGTCAGGACCAAGGTCAGGACCGGTCTTTTTAAGGTAGCCCAGTTGCTAAATTGAGTAATATCATGGAGAATGCCGATTTGAACCATGTGCATGCAATTTTCATGAGCTTCCAATTAGATAGCCTTTCCATCCACATCTTCCATTCTGATGGCACACAATGCTGCTGCCTCGAGGCAGAAGACATCCAATAAGAGGAAGGCTCCCAGTGTCGAGCCTACAACTAGTCAAAAGAAGAAGAAGAAAGTAATCCCGGTGGCAGAGGAGGTCGATGATGACGACGCGTCACAAGAGTCTGAGGTTGAGGAAGTCGTTGCCACTGGAGAGGAGGAGCCCGAAGTAGTGGAAGGTGATGACGATGTAAGCGTGTGGATCTACACCGTGGCTCCTGCCGAGTGCTGATGACCCATCACACAGTCTGTTGATGCAGGCTCAGAGCTGGATGTGCCCGAAAAGACCGAGCTGAAGGGCGAATCAACACGCGACCTAGAACTGCTGTTCTCGCTCAAGCTCAAGGTTCTATTCAAGAAGAAGGATGGAACCGGCAAAGAGGAAGAAGGGCGGTGGTGCAAAATCTGCAAGTATGTGAAATTTGTATTCATGCCTAATTGCGAGCTCTAATCCTTGCATTTATTGACAGAGAGGACCCTAAGATTACGAGGAAGCACGGTGCTCGCGCTGGATGGTTCAAAGGAGGCAACTCCAGCTGCCGCCATCATATCCGCTCATTTCACTACGATTTGTACACAGAAAAATGCAAGAATGGCAATATCAAAGAGAGCCCACAAGCAATCCCGAAAGCGGTGCTTGACGCACGAAAGCGGGCAGCGTCCGGCGTCGTCGAAAAAAAGAGCGCGCAGCAGACGACACTTGGTTTCAAGACCGTCACTACCCCCACCAGCTTCTCACAAGCATCCATCCTCGATGCCGAGACTATTCACGTCGTCTGCGCGGATCAGGTATGTCGCGCAGAACAGCTCGTCTTGAACATAGGTCAGCAACTGACCGTCCTCTGCAGGCACTTCTCATGGCCGACACCACCACCTTCAACAACTGTCTAGTGGTGATGCGGCCGAAGACTACGCGCGGGGAGCTACCCACTCCATGGACCGTCCGGGCGAACATCCTCAACAAGTTCGTCGACTTCCTTGCCGACACGAAGAAATCGATCACGGAAGCACCTGGCGACATATCGGTCAACTGGGACATGTGGAGCAGGGATCAGACAAGCGAGCCGTTCTTCGGCATGACGGGCCAATGGATCGAGGTGAAGCCAGAGGGCTGGTCCCTGCGCACGGAGGTTCTCGCGTTCCATCTTGTCGTCGGTGACCACGGCGGCCGAAACATGGGTCGCTATTTTATGAAGTTCACGGATCGGGTTGGGATCACGTCGAAGACTAGCAGTAAGGTGAGTAGCATTCCCATCTTATCAATTACTCGAAATCTCACCTCTTCTCTCCGAGTCAGCTCGGTAAAGGCACCGCGGACAATGCGACAAACAACAAGACGACGTGCAGCGTCGTCGAAGTCATACATATCCTGCGCAACTTGAAGTGGGACGCAGAGACCGGGCAGCTGAGGTTCGCATGTCGCACCTTATTTCGCACTTCACGGCATACTCACATGTCTCGCACAGCTGTTTCGGTCATGTCATCAACCTCGGCATTGAGGCCGTTATGAACGTCGTGACGAAGACGGCTATCGTCGAAACAAAGCAAGCAATCTGGGATTACGACCCCAGGCGACCGGAGAATCGCATCAGCGCGGGAGGACTGGATATCATCGCCGTGATTCGAACACTGGCAGTCAAGGTACGTGATTCCCTCGGACCTCCGCTGCTCAACCATCGACGTATTCATTTCACTTCGCGCACGCCGAGCAGATTCAAGCTTCCGGCCAGCGGAAGCAAGCCTTCCAGCAACGTCAGCTCGAGTGTAAGATCCCCAAGCCCTTGATCATCCCACTACATGGCAATACACGTTGGGGCAGCGCTCTCAAGATGCTCCAGCGTGCCTTCCAGCTGCGCGAGGTGAGTCGCATGTCTGTTCACTTGTTTGCGCATGCTGACGCACTCTATCTCAGCCACTGAAGATCTTCATTGCAACGGCCGACGACAAGTTCGGTCCCATCACGATCTTGCGCAAGAACAACAAGATCAAAAGCAAGATTCCGTGGTCGGCCTTCGACCTCAAGGAGGCGGACTGGCAGCGAGCCCAGCTGTGCATTGATATCCTCATGGTACGTGCTTCTCGATCATGTTTCGACGCTTTATCGTACATCGCTGACATATTGCTCAGGACGCCGACGCATACCAGCAGACATTCTCGTCGGACAAAACTCCGACGCTTCATCGCGTCATACCAGCTCTCGAGACCCTCTGCACTGCCTGGGAAGACAAGCTCGCAGACGCGAAGTACGCGATCTACCACCCCGCACTGGTGGCCGGCATCGAGAAGCTGCAGAAGTATTACCTGAAGCTGGATAACACGGATGTATACATCCTTTCAATTTGTACGTTCACACCAGCTTTGTTGGTCACCTTCGGGACTTGCTCACTGCCCTTTTGATAGTCCTTCACCCGTACTACAAGCTCTCGTACTTCGAGCTGAAGTGGGGCGGCGAAAAGGAGCAGCTCGAGGAGATAGCGGACGGCAACCCCGATGCTATCAACTGGCAGCAACGAGCCCGCACGGTAGTGCAGGACACAGTGCGTACATCTGCGTGCTTAAGTTGTATACGCTTACTCACAAGTCCCTAGGTCAAGAAGTACTGGCCTAAGCGGCTCGGCGTGAAAACGGCGGCCGAGCGTGTCGCATCTGAAAGTGCACCGAGTACTCCCGGCATCAAAGAGGACGCGTTCGATCGTTACCGACGCCAGCAACTCGAAGAGGCAAACGAGAGCGGCGCCGTGGACGAGATGAATCGCTACCTGGCCGACAAGTTTTGGGATGTCACCAAAGAGACGGATACCGTCCTCTGGTGGCAGGTGCGTGCAGCTGAACTATTCTTCATACGTGTACTCACGCGCAGCCCACAGAGACACGCGGATGTGTATCCAACGCTGGCCCGCATCGCGCTTGACGTACTGCCCATACCGGCCTCCTCCGTGTCCTGCGAGCGACTCTTCTCTCGCGCGAAGCTCGCATCCACCGACCGTCGCTCTCGCCTCAGCCCTGACCTCTTCGAAGCACTAGAATGCCTCAACTACTACTGGAGGCACACAATCGTCGATTACGCGCGTGCCAACGACGAGAAAGTCGAAGAGATCCTCGACGACTTTGTTGGGTATGAGATGCTGCAAGAGTTTGACGAGCTATTTGGTGAGGACATGGGTGAATTGAGCGAGGACGAAGATATAGAGACAGTTACAGAGACAGCGTAGGCCTTTATTGCCCCGTAGGACGTACAGACTTGTCTATGTAGTACCTACGAAATGAGAAAACACGACGAAATGCGCTGTAATGATATACGCCCTAGGCCTATTGAGTTGTGGTTTGGGAAATATAAAGAAGATCCATGCCCCAATATGCCTAGCTATTTAGTACTGTTCGGCGTGGAGAGCATGTATGCGAAGAAGTCAAGTCTTCTGTCAGATCCTGCGAGAAATGTGGGGAAAGCGTCTTGCGCGTGCGCGCGAAATGGCACCGCCCACGCTCAACATCGAAATATTGCTGTGGCCTTTTCTTGTGAGGCCACGGGACCGGGTTTTTTTCTATGTATCGTGTTACAATATTAGTTGTGGCTACCGTGTCTTATTTTGAAGCTCAGGTCACCGTTTGTAAGGAGCAAATATCTAATGTTTGACGGCTTTAATGGTCGTCTCGGCGCTAAAGGCATCCTCAGCTCTTCTCGAGTGCCCACCATCCTTTCCTGCTCGCCTTTTGTTCTCCACCTCTTGACTCTCTTAACCTCGTTGTTCTGCGTTTCTCTGTTGCTGTTTTTCGCATTCCTTGCTTCAGTGTCCCGCAGTACTGAGATCCTCCATCCACGAGCCAAGACCTCGCATGCCTTAGGGGCTCAAGAAAACATCCACCCGCGAAGCGATACGGTGCCGATGGCTGGCACCGGCGGTTCTGTCACGAAAGAGGGAACCTCATACTATCAACGGTGCGCTCTCATGTTTGTAGGTTACGGCGAAAGCTCTTCCGGAGCATGCTCAACTGTGATGTTTTGCCCAGACATCGAACACAGCGCGTCATGTATCAGCAACGTTACAGAGCCATCAAGAAAGGGCGGGGACGGAAGTGTAGTCGAAAGGAGACTGCTGCCGAGGAAGAGAAACGCACTGACGAGCTCGATGGGACGAGGAGGTGCGTGATCCCAACCTTCTGACAGGACGCGTAACTGAAGCTTGCCCAACGCAGTGTGTACTGCAACGATGTTTTGAAGAAGTCGTCCAGCTCGGACCCTCTGCGCACTTCACTTATGGCCGACGCAGAACTGGAGTGCTGGGAAGAATGCACTGACCTGTTTCACTCACTGCGAAGGTCACATGGCGATCTATGGCTGCATCCTTACGAGGCCATCATGAAGACATTCATCGACGCGTACACCAAGAGCGCGTTGGCTTCAATCGCCAGCTCTCATGGACGACCGGACAAGAACCTCCTTCACAAGTCTCGCCGCTTGGTCGCCATCCTTCACGAGATGCTGGCGTTGGAAATGCAAGGTCCGAACTGCTATATGCAGGCCTGGAATGACGGGAACCTCGTGTTTCTTGGACGCAGGTAAGTTTCTCGCACCGTGATCTTCGTGATAGCCCATGCTGATCCATGTGTTAGTGTAAACATTCCGTCGTTTCGAAGGTTGTATGGGTTCTAGGGCCGACACCCAGTACTGTTACGTCTAGCACTCTATTGTACGTACTTACATTACGCGATTCGTATCTTCGTTTGCCGCTCTCGACGGATCGGTCAGCGACAAGTTCTGTCGCGAACAGTGGACTCGGCCCCGGGGTGAGTGGCTTCGAACCTGCGTACTCCGTCGCTTCCGCTATGCTTGAGTTAAGTGCCCTCAATCAATGTGACTTGGTGAGTGTCTCTATTGGTACCTACTGCTCCTCACGAGCTGGAACTGACATCCGTGGGGTTCACAGTCTGGATCCCTGCGTGACTCGGGTCACCGGCGTCACATGTAGAAAATGCTCGCAACGCCTCGAAAATTTCGCCGTCAGTCCCAACTACCACCAGCCACCCGTCTGTGTAGAATGTCGTACTTAACCCCGCTGGAGCATCCCGTGGTCATTCTTCGGCGCCGCCTTCGAACCTCGCGCGAAATGGCAACTGCAACAATCCGCGGCGCTCGTTCTAAGCCCGGCCTATTCTGTGCGTTGTCGATCCGACCTCAATGCATACATCTCATACAGGACATCTCATTAGCGGGACCTCGTGCTCGTCAATTCCTTCGGGATCTTGAAACATACAAGGATGCTCTAGACGAGCTCGTCGCCGCGAGTGAAATGAGTGAGTCGCGCCGCATACCATACAAAGTTCGCGTTCCGACTGACACTTGTTCGCACTCAGACATCGAGATCCCTCACGCTGGTCGGATTAGCTTGCATCTCAGCAGCGCGAACCGGTTTTCATTCTACGAGTACTACTCCATGGTGGTCTCTGCGGCGCACGAAGCCCGGATGGAAATGCGTCGGCAATTGGCGGTTCGGCGCTGGCAGGAAGAGCATGGCGTGTCGGCAGAGGACCTCGTTGATCTGCCACTGCTTGAGGGCGAAGATGCTGAGGATTATGCATGAAAGTGAGTCACATACCCCCACCGGCGGCCGAGCCATGTATATGCTGACGCTTCGAACTCTATCACACAGCTAATGAAATCTGTCCGGCATTTGAGGCCGGTTGGAGAAGACGATTGTCGGAGGTGTCAGTAGTGTAGATCCCGACCCGTGTGCGCTGTAGTACTGTACATGTACCTAAATATGAATCGGTGACCGGTCCTGACCGGTTCATGGGTGGTTATGACCGGTCAGAGACCGACGCGGTCATGAACCGGTCGCACTCGGTCACGAACCACAGTCAGACCGCGGTCACGACAGGACTGCGGTCTCGGTCCGGTTGGCTCTATGCGGTGCTGGTCCGGGACTGGTCCTGGTCCTGGTCCTGGCGATTTGGCTCAAAAAACCGGACTGGACCGGACCCTTGAACACTAGCGGCCCGTTATGCCCCGGAAGCTGGCAACGCCGGCCGGCGCCTTTTTGACCGCGACCACCTCGTCCTGAAGTTTGAACAATCTTGCTCTTTCACACCTCTTTACTTCTAGTGCCATGGGAATCACAAAATTGACTTTGCGAGCTCACGCGCAAGTTCATCGGTACCCTCAACGTCGACGTGAACGCTTGCCAGGGACGTATCCACGGACCCCGCTCGACGACAACCCGTCATCGACCTCTATACTGTGCGATGACACTGGCTATATAATCTGTTTTTACCATTGAAAAA
>ALYI01003431.1:0-37740 GCA_001969225.1 Ceriporiopsis andreanae CBS 279.92
ACTGATGTCGCTGCCGGCGGGCGTATGCGGTAGCCTTACTTGTAAGTGGGATGTATCTCTTGGAGGCCGACCTGAGCTGATTACCCCATGCTAGTTGTAATAGAGGGATACAGCCGTTCTATCTTGATTTATATTCTCTGCCCTGAGACGACGCGAGTGATTGTCCAAGTCTTACCCGTCCCCGGATCCTCGCTCAGCCCGTCAACGAGCATCAGTCAATGCGGAAGGTCATGCCCCGCACCCCCTCATGTGTGCGGTATACAACCCCGCGTACGTCAGCCACTCTTCTTTCGACGCGACGCAGCCTACTCATTGCATGTGTGACGGCGTGCGGTTAGTGGCCAGCTATTTTTGCCCTGCCGTAGTCATGGACCGGCACGCGGATCAGGACACCCTAATTTCGTGAGGGTGAACGCGAGTTTCTACCGTGCCGCATGCAGGGGCAGGTGCGCCCTTCTGTGCGCGTCTACGATGCCGAAAGGCCTAATTGGCAAAGTCTAACTGTCCATTGGTACAGGTGAACACAGCGGTGGAGCGCGTAGACGAACGTGCTACAGCAGCTCAACGGACGTGTAATACGCGTAGATGGCCAGCAACGGTACATTCTATACGTAGGAACGCCAGAAAGCCACTCCGTACTCTCTCGAACTCTCTCGAATGTTTTTGGCTTCGAGTTTGGGTACAACGCTGCGGCGCAAGAGGTTAGCTTAGTGCTAATTTTGCAACATGGACGAGCTTCTACCGGTGCCGTGCATGCCTGAGACTCCATCGTAACCTTCGCGGCTCGAGATGGTGGGTGCCACGGCTCTTTCGCGCTCGGCAAGCATCGCTCACGTCGCTCCTCATTCTGCCAGACTTCTTCCTGCTACCGTAGAATATCCTGCAGGACGGTCACGCAAACGCGGTTGGCGGTTTACCGCCATGTCGGCTGCGCGGACGAGGCATATGTATAAAAGGTCAGCGGTTTGTCAGGATGTTTCAGCAGCAGCACACTCAACCAAGTACTACTCCTCACAGAGCTCTTCAAGATGTTCGCTGTCGCTTCTCTTCTCGCTCTCGCATCGTCTGCGCTCCCCACCGTGTTCGCCCACGGAGGCGTTCTCGCCTACTCGAACGCTGGAAACTGGTACCAAGGATGGTACGTTTCGCTCTATTGCGCACTCGCCCTAGTTGTCTGACCTACGGACCTCGGCTAGGGCTCCATACAACTCGCCCACTGGTCAAACCACTATTCAGCGCCCTTGGTCGACCTAGTACGTTGATTGATACTCTCAAGTATATTGCTGGCGATTGAATGTCTTGCCAGCAACCCTATCCAGGACGCCACCGACCCCCAGATTGCCTGCAACGACGACGGCACGTCTGGCGCGCTCCAGCTCACTGCCACTGTCGCCGCGGGTTCTGCAATTACGGCCTACTGGAACCAGGTCTGGCCGCACGCAATCGGTCCGATGGTCTGTATCTTCTCGCATGGCTAGTTTCTGATCTATAAACCCTGATTCTGTGGCGCGTAGTTGACCTACCTGGCCCAATGCCCCGGCTCGACGTGCACTGGCGTCGATGCTTCGACTCTGAAATATGTTCGTCGTCGACATCTTGCCTCACTATGAACTTACTAAAAAAGATATTCAGTTCAAAATCGATGAAGCTGGTCTCATTTCCGGCACCGTCTTTGACGGTCAGTGGGGTGACGGTGAGATGATCGCTGACAACTCGTCGTGGACCACTACTATCCCGTCCACCGTCCCCTCTGGCAACTACCTCATCCGTTTCGAGACCATCGCGCTCCACTCCATGCCCGCTGTGAGTTTTTTGTTTTCTTTTTACCTTCTCCGTGAAATCAATACTGAAACTGTGTTCTAGCAATTCTACCCGGAGTGCGCGCAGATTGAGATCACCGGTGGCGGCTCCCGTGCGCCTACTTCTGACGAACTCGTCTCGTTCCCTGGTGCTTACAGCAACGACGGTACGCTTCAGCTTTACTTTTACTCCTCAGATAACATCATCTCATAAATTTGTCTCCCGCAGACCCCGGCCGTATGCATTCTTTCATTTTCTGTACGACATAATCAATCTAACTCTCTTGCAGTCAACATCGACGTCTACTCGAACGCGGCCCAGGCCCAGACGACGTATGTCATCCCCGGCCCTCCCCTGTACGGCTCTGGCACTGGTGCTCCTGCTCCCCCGCCGTCGGTAAGTGCTCAATGTGTATACACGTGACGGAATATGATTGGCTGACGCAATTGTCAACAGAGCACCGTCCCTACCTCGACTGCTCCGCCAAGCACCTCCTCTGCGCCGCCCGCTGGTACCGTCGCTGAGTTCGGACAGTGCGGCGGCCAAGGTTTCACCGGAGATACCGGCTGTGTTGCGCCGTTCGTCTGCACAGTTGTGAACCGTACGTCGCTTCTCATCTTACTCGTCTATATCGTTGCTGAGCGCGCATCATAGCATACTACTCGCAATGCTTGGCAGCTTGAGTGCCCGGCTCGAGTCAAGTTTATCACATACAAGATCGATCGTTTCTATGTACTGTACTGCTCTCAAGTGAAATTCGAACTGCTCGTCCCGTTCAAACACCCCCGAAGCGCCAATATAGCGCCACGTGGAGAAGGACCGCCATCATAATCCTCAACGGCGTGCTGGTCGTCACTCTGTGTCTCATGCTCGCCTCCATCATATGTTGACCTCTCGATCCTCGAGAAGCACGCCGGGTACCAGCTCTTACCTTCGGTTCCGGCTCTTCGACGTACAGGTGAGGCACTTGTACGCGATACGAATAGAGCTGCTCGTATTGATTTCCGAGCCTGCAGCGCCGACTTCACGCCGAGCATCGATCCGTGCGGGGTCGCGAGCGACTGCTCCTGTCACAAGACGGTGCTTCCTGCGCTCCTTAACCTCGAGGAACCCTTCTTAATGAGGTGACAGGCGGTCATGCCACATATGGCCAGGCCGTGAATAGGTGATGCTGGCTTCACAGAAATGTGGCAATTGTCAGATTTCGAGTGCACGCCATCCGGGGCAACTATGCGAGTTGAGCAACATGTTTCACATCGTTAGTGAGAGTGTTGCCTTACCCCATATGCCCCAGCTGCGTCATGGTGTGGGGATAGTCGCGATGAGCGATTGCCCACTGAATACGCCAAGTCGAACGAGAAGCCTCTGCTTATCCTGCATTAAGCGAAAATCTACCGTGGAGGCAGAGCCATTCTCGCCGTCGGGCACGCGTTGGACTGTATGTGCGCTGTCATATTTCTGATCGAGGCGAAGCTAACAATCACCCTCAATCCGCCAAGATTTATCCCGCTTCCGTGAAATGTCCTTCCGGACTCGGCATGGTTCACTGTCTACGTGCTCGCATGGGATGCTACAGGTACTGTGGCCTATAAAAGCATCACTCGAAGTGGTGTAGTGGTCAGGACACTCCTCAACGCACAGCTCATCTGCAAGATGTTCGCCTTCGCTGCTCTCCTCGCTCTCGCCTCAACTTCTCTGCCCGCAGCGCTCGCTCACGGCGGCGTTTTGTCGTACTCCAACGCAGGCAAGTGGTACCAAGGCTGGTCAGTATCCGATATCTCCGTCGCTGTCACCCTAAGCCATTTTACTGAATTGATGTCTCGACAGGGCTCCATACAACTCGCCCACCGGCCAGACCACCATTCAACGTCCTTGGGCTACCTAGTGCGTCGGCTTCGTTGAGATCGTCTAGGCCGTCCGGCCACTGATACACTCGGTATGCAGCAACCCGATCCAAGATGCCACTGACCCTACCATCGCTTGCAACGACGACGGTACATCAGGCGCTCTTCAGCTGACTGCCACCGTTGCCGCCGGCTCTGACATCACCGCGTACTGGAACCAAGTGTGGCCGCATGCTATTGGCCCCATGGTGCGTGCAGTGATGTGCAGATATGGTGCGACTATGCTGACAGTCCGATCTTCGGCCATAGTTGACCTACCTCGCGGAGTGCCCCGGAACAACCTGCACTGGCGTCCAAGCGTCCTCGCTCAAATGGGTATGCATGTCCGCGGCCCTCGGTTGTGGATTCGCTGACAGCCCGTTGCGTGTCTAGTTCAAGATCGATGAGGCTGGTCTGCTCTCCGGAACCGTCTACGACGGTCAGTGGGCGGACGGGAAGATGATCGCCGACAACTCGTCATGGACCACCACCATTCCCGCGTCTGTGCCCTCTGGCAACTACCTCATCCGTTTCGAGACGATTGCCCTCCACTCTCTGCCCGCTGTGAGTACATATTGTCCTGACTTGTTGCCATCGACGCTCATACTTGCACGTCGTAAGCAATTCTACCCTGAGTGCGCCCAGATCCAGATCACGGATGGCGGCAACCTCGCGCCGACGGCTGCTGAGCTGGTCTCATTCCCTGGCGCGTACAGCAACAGCGACCCCGGCATCAACCTCAACGTCTACACCAATGAGGCGCAGGCCATGTCGAGCTACGTGATCCCTGGACCGCCTCTGTACGCCGGTGCTGCGGGCAGCGTACCGCCGCCGCCGGCCACCACCGCGAAGCCCACAGTGACGCCAACCGTCAAGCCCACCACGACCGCCACTCACCCCGACAGCACATTGCCGCCACCCTCCGCCACCGCCGTCGGCACCGTCGCACAGTACGGCCAGTGTGGCGGTTCTGGCTTCAGCGGCGCTACTACCTGCTTGTCTGGCTTCACTTGCACCGTCATCAACCGTACGTGCTTTTGCATTGAGCTTGCGATTTGTCCGCTGACCGCTTGGTGCACAGCTTACTACTCGCAGTGCCTGTAAACGTGACAGGGCGGGAGAGTTCGGACTGGCGTGCCTCTCGACATATGTAATAGCGACCCGTAGAACATCTGTATGAATATTATCTGATCTGCTCACCCTCACGCCACATACCAAGGCCACGACGAGAAATCATCGTAGCGGCACCTGAACATGATCTGCACTTAGTGCCTTGAAACCTTCCCGAGATCGGCACGGAGGCGCGAAGTTTCTAAAATGAGATCAATAGGACGAGACATCGCTGGTTCTCGAGTCCACAGGCGGTGGGAGTCGCCGCACAGTTTATGGCAACAGGTCGGAGAGTGCCTGGAGGACCAGGGAGGACTTCACGCATTCACGGAGTCTTCACGCTCTGGATGATCGGGCAGAGGGGACGGCGGAGCGATGCGAGTAGACGGTACGGTGAAGGAAGTTCTGGGTGGTCTGTGAAACCCGTGAAGTCGTCTGAAGGACCTCATTGATTTTCTTCGCGAAAACCCGCCGTACCACTGACATGGAACTGATGCGAGATGGGGGTGTGATTGCGACCACACGGACACTAAATAAGCTGCTGACGCGCGTGATGATATGCCTTCACGACGCTGCTGTGCCTGATTATACCTTTAGGCTTGTGGAGGTGAGGATAGAGGACGAATTGAGAGGCAAGAGGCAGCGACTTGGCCGAACCGACCCAGCGGGATGGGCGCCTGATGTGTGTCGGATCGAAAATTATCAGATATGCCGGGAAGGATGGGCTTATCAGATAAGATCCAGCCTTGTGTGTTCTGATCAGCCGTCAATATTTGCAACTCTCCTCCATGCGGTTTCGCGAGAACTTCCACTTCGTCTGCTCACGAGTCGGGCTTGGTCTCTCCCAACCCTGCCAGGCCCGACGGTATTTAAGACATGGCGCGCGACGGCTACATTCTTCTCAGCCAATACCCACCCGGTGGTGAAGTTCCCCCGCCTCCCCGCGTCCTCTCACGGCTAACTCGCCATGTCTTCTTCGATCAAGAAAGACAGCGATTCCTTCGCTGGTGCTCCAGCCAACGTGATCATCGATGCTAAGACTGCTCAGGAGCTCGAGGCGGAGACGGACGCTCATCTCGGTGTCAAGACCGTCGAGGCCGCCGAGAAGGTCTACGGTAAATACTCGAAGTGGTGGCTCTTCATCGGGTACGCTCCACGAACGCGCATGCTTCTTGTTCCGCTACTGATGACTTCGTGTCACTAGCCTCGCTCTTGCTTCATATATTTATTCTCTGGATGGCTCTACGACATATACCTATCTGGCCTACGCGACGTCTACGTTCTCCGAGCACAGTCTCATCTCTTCTATTCAAGTCGCACAATCTGTCATTGGTGCGTTTTACGTTCCGTCCGCTGTTGACGTCTACTCACTGGCGCATCACAGTATCGTGCGGAAAGCCTGGCATCGCCAAAGTAGCGGATGTCACGTCTCGAGGCACGGCTTACGTTACTGTATGTGCGTAGCGTTCAGCTCGTCCTCCTCTCCTGCCTCCACTGACGTCGCGTATTTGCAGTATTATTCTATGTTGTTGGTACGCCGATCCTCTCCCCGCAACCCCAGATAGATCGCTGACGCCTCTCAAGGATATATTGTTATCGCATCAGCCCGTAGCATTGGTGCGATCGCTGCGGGTATCATCATCTACGCTGTGTATGTCATGCTCCATGCTGTGTCTGTATGCTCATACTCACATCTAATTTTCTAGCGGATATACGTGAGCATCAGGTCTTTGAAGCTTCGTCACGAGTTCTGACCAGTCTCGAAGCGGCTTGCAACTCCTTACGCAAGTCATCATCGCAGATATCACCACGCTCAAGTGGCGTGGTCTCGTCTCCGCTCTGATGTCTACGCCATTCATCATCAACGGCTTTGTCGGCGCCAACATATCTGCCCAAGTCATCGAGCATGCCGGCTGGCGATGGGGATGTACGTGTTTCTCGTTGGCATCAGTTTTACGACGTGACGCTGAACGTCGTTTCTAGATGGCATGTTCGCCATCCTCATTCCTGTCTCTCTCGCACCGCTCATCATCACCCTCTATTGGGCTGAGCATAAGGCAAGGAAGCTTGGCCTCGTCGAGCAAGCACTAAAGCGCGCCTTGCCCGGCTACACACCTTCCATCCACGCGAAGCTTCCGCTCATCAAGCGCATCTGGCGGATAATCGACCAGCTCGACGCCATCGGTCTCTTGCTCCTTGGCGCCGCGGTTGCACTCATCCTCCTGCCGCTGACGCTCACCCAGACTGCGAAAGGTGGATGGCACAATCGTAAGTGTATGCTGCCTGTAAAATTGACGGCGACCTGACCCGGCTTGCTAGCTTCTATGATTGCGATGCTCGTTGTTGGCATCGTGCTGCTCTTCGTCTTCACGCTGTGGGATACCCTCGTTGCAAAGCGCCCCGTCATGCCCGGCCGCTTCCTCCGCAACCGCAGCTTCATTGGCGCCGCCTGGATTGGCTTCTTTGACTTTGTGAGTGTCTTTGTCACGGGTCAAGCGTATTCGCTCATCAGGGTTTCATTCAACAGGTCTCTTTCTACCTGACGAACACGTATCTCTATTCCTTCGTTGTCGTTGTCAAACCCTGGAGCTTGGTCAACATCACGTACTTCACATCGACTCAGACCGTCGCTTTGACGATCTTCGGTATCATGGCTGGCGGAGTCATGCGCTACCAGCAACGCTACAAGGTACGTCCGTACATTCTATGTTGCAATAGCTCTCATTGACGTGGGCTCAGTGGCTCCTGTTCGGCGGTCTCTGCATCCGTCTTCTGTACGTCTACATCCTTTGCACTACGAAGCACCTTCGCTCACGCTTTCCGTTGTATACAGTGGTGTTGGTCTCATGATCCACACGCGTGGCGAGAACTCCTCCGACGCCGAGATTGTCTGGACTCAGATCCTTCAAGGCATCGGAGGCGGATTCGCCGCTGTCGCTGCCCAGGTCGGTGCACAAGCATCTGTCCCACACGCCGACGTCGCAATCATCACCGCCGTCGTCCTCCTGTGGACCGAGATTGGCGGCGCATGCGGTCAAGCCATCTGTAAGTGCTTCCCGTTCACGTATCTATGGCGCAGCTCACAGTTCTTGTAGCTGGTGCCATCTGGGCGAACGTCATGCCCGACAAGCTTGCCAAGTACCTCCCACAGATGTCCGCCGCCGACCGCGCTGCCCTGTTCGGCAGCATCACCGACGTCACGAAGTATCCTCGTGGCAACCCCATCCGCGAGGGTACCATCAGTGGTATGTTGTACCATACCATCAGCGTTGAGCAGGCCATAATGCTTACTCTTCTATCCTTACAGCTTACGACGACACCATGAAGATCCTCTGCATAGCCGCAACATGCCTCAGTGTCATACCCATCCTTTGCTCGCTCATCATGCCAGACTGGTACTTGGGTGATAAGCAGAACGCCGTCGACGCTACGGACCTCCGTGGCGAGCGGTCGGACGACGGCAGTGCGTCTTCCATCGAGGAGCGCCAGCACGCTTAGGTTGCCGAGCACGAAAAGTATGTATTCTTAGACACTAGAGTAGGCTATCTGCGATGTGTAGGATAGAGGGTATGAACTTCATGATATAAGCTTTTGAGAGCACGATACCACTAGGTCTAGCAACGAAGAGCGGCAAATATCGAAAGCGTTAGGGGATATATCAATAAGAGGCGACAAAAAAACCCGATGAGTATAGCAATTCTACTCCTTATCCGGATGTCACGCGCCACTAGGAGTGCTGGTCTTGTTATTAACGGCGGCAGGAGAGAATTTGGTGTGACTCGACCAGAACGAGTCGTACGTGAGCGCCTGGTTCAGCAGAGCACTCGCAAACATCATTTCCTCTTCCCTCGATCTGGGCGACGTTGCGGTCGGGGCGAAATGGCTCGCGCGTGGGGGGTGTTGAGATGCACCGGGGGCGGTATGCGGGTCGGAGTCGGCAGGGTGGGCGAAGTGCACACTCGGTGCTCTCGACGGCGTCCCCGCGGACCGCGGGAGGGTTGACATTGACTGCGTTTGGGGCGGGGAGGGATCGTGCACGGGGCGCAGACCGTCCGTGAGCGGCCTGTCTGGTGAGCTCAAAGCGGAAGGGGCTGTAAATAGAGGCGGATGTGAAGTTGGGACCGCGGTGCCCGTGCCAGGAGGCGTGGCTCTAAGGTGCGTTTGTAAAGTACCTGGGGGGTGAGGGTCAGATACGTGTTACACAGCGTCCTAGCGAGGCGCGTACCAGATGATGACGACTCCGGCTGAGGTACTTGTGAGGTCGGCGGGACCTGTTCGAACAGAGCTGGGTCCAGCGGCATACTTGGAATGGACGATTGATCTTGTGGCTCATCATGCGGCTTCGTCTGTGCTCTGTTCGCCGCCGAACGCTTTTGAGATGCGGTAGACGTCGCAAGCGGTCGATATTGGTGGGTATGTCGAAAGTACAGGTTCTCAACCTCGTTCAGGTTCTGTCGTTGCTGGCGATCTCGGGTCAAGGCCGATCGAAAGGAGAGCGCCATGACGATGAGGACGTACCCAGCCATGTTCGACCTTCAATTTGGCATACTGGAGACGGAGCTTCAGTTGGCTGCACAGCTAGACGGAAGTAAACTTCTGCTCCTCCCAGGTCACGGCGCACGAAGCTCACGTAGTGCGCTTTGGCCTTGTCCGCCGACACCTTTTTCCTTCTTGGGTCGCCTTCGATGGGTGGTAGAAATATCGATTTCTCAGACATGTGAGGACCAGAGGTTCGCACCAGGGTATACACGGTGAGTTGAAGGCTGCCAGCAGCTCGAGGACGACGTGTGATGCCAGGTTCAGGAGAAAGAAAAACCAAGGCCCGCCGGCCCCCAACACGCCATCATCCACGCGACGCAACACGTGACTGAGCAATGAAATCACGTGAAGGCCTGTGTTATCGTGTCACAGTGTGCGCCGAGTGGAGCGAGGTGGACAAGTAGCACGGCGACAGAGACGTCGGAAAACATATAGCAAGACATTCTAGACAAGAAAGCTATCCTACAAGGAAGGTACAGGACTACAAAACGATCAGCGCCCAAAGAACAGCAGCGAATGCGACAAAACAACGAGTTGAACAATGCGATGAGTATCAAGGTCATAGGTGCATGATGGAGAGCATGGAATCTAAACATAGTCAGCAAAAGAGAAGATAAGAGCGTAAGTATAGGCACACGACAACCAGCGAGCGTCTGATGTAATTTAGTCGTCCGCGTCGAAGACAAGGATATGTGAGTTGTGAAAATCTAATAAATGATACGCGATGCAATCCTGCTCCTCCGCCGACGGTACAGATAATATGACTTGGCCCTTGTCTGAGGTACTCCTCAAGAAGCGCACATACTCCAGGGCAGGAAATCTGCGCAGAATTCGGCGCAGGGCATCCCAGTCCAACTGAGGAGCGCACCATGGCGCGTCCCAGGGGAACGGCGACAGGTCGGCCGGCCGTTGGGACCACGGGTCCATTTGGAGGCAAAGTTGAATGCGGCGAACGGTGATGGGTATCGCAGAGAGAATGGAGACCAGAAGTGACCATACAAGCGCCGGGATCGTCGGGTCATGCGGGAACAACACAAGCAGCCCGAAGGCTCGTAGGGACAGCATGTTCGACAGACCTGGCAGGAGGTGGCGGTACATCGTCCCGCAGTCCTCGGCGACTTGCATGTGCAGGCAGTTGCGAAAGCATCCTGCGAGTTCTACGCTCAGCTGACTGATTTTCCCTCCGGCCTCCGCGAGGAATGCTCCCAGACCACGCGCGAATTCGGGCACCTGAACGGCGTGACCGCAGCTCACAGACAGCGAGCGCATTGTGTGCAAAGCGCGAATCCGTTTGAGGACCTGCAAGAAAAAGCGGGGCTGAGAAACTGAAAGGAGGTAGATGTCTGTTATCGTGCACGCTGTGGGGAGCGGCATTGCGTCGATCATCGTTTCAGAGAAGCCGCCTTCGGTGACGACTGAGTCCTTCATTTCCCCGACATTCTCGAATGTCAATGCGTCGAGGTGGCCGAACATGCGCAGCACGTCGAGCATATCCGTCCCGTAACTTGTCCACGAGCGCTGGTTGATTATGCGTAGTTCCTTGAGGTTGCGAAGCCGCGATACGGGCGGAGGATGAGAGTAGCGTGAGATGGGCTCGAAGCGCAAGCCGGATATCTCGAGAAACTCGAGATTCTGCAGGTTCCGAAGGATGAAGTACATCATGGTCACAGTGACCGGAGTGCCTGGGCGAGACAGAACCCAATCCGCTCGCAACAGCAGAGCGCGGATGCAGTATGTGATCGCGGTAGACTCGCACAGGCGTTCGAAGGCGGGGAAGTTCTTCGTGTGGTGGCCGTCCATTACAACGACGGTGTGGAAGATATGCGCGCGTGCGAGTGGCAACCATTCATGGCATACGAGGGCGCACGAGCGCATGTCAACTTGGCACGGATCGACGTCGCTGACGAATAGGAGGATGTTCGCGACGAGCTCGGCCGGCATTTTGGGAAGATCGTGCCGAACCTGTAAGGTCGTCTGCGTCTCCGCGATGCGAATTTCAACACTTGACTCGCGGAGAGTCAACAACGCGCCGGCACGCTCAGCTAACATGCTGACAGCAATAGTAGCCGCGCCTCTGCCTGCGCGGTGAGGTGACGCCAGCCAGGTGTCTTGTCGCTGGAAATGATGATAACAACAACACGGACAGTTCCGCGGTCAGCATGATGGACTTGAACTATGTCCTGCGAGCCACACACCTGCCAGAGTGCCATAGTTGGGCCTACTGCTCCTGAAGAGCATCCGGGAGCGGACGCGTGCCAGTGTGATGGAGGACAAGAGCAGAGCGCAGAGGGCGGAAGTTCCCAGGCGTCCGCCTGATATGACAGCGCCAATCTATCCTAGCTTTCCTGCAAGCGCCGTCTGCGCCACTGCGTCCAGTCCGCCACTTGGAGCTTGTAACAGGAAAACTTGAAGAAGATAGATGGCGGCAGCGTAGAAAAGAAACGGTCGTACGCATTGTGGAGCACCGTGAGAGCAAGATGTCCGACTCTCGCTGTGTACCTTGACTTGGCGTCCCGGAAGGGCGGAGTGAGGTGGACAGGACAGCCGGACAGATAGGTGTTGTGTGCGATATACTGACGCTGGAAAAGAGGCCGGTGTAGTCTGGTAATGGTTTCCGGGTTGCACATAGGATCAAGTGTCACTAGACGAACGCGCAAGAGTCGTGCGAGGAGTAGGAGGTATTGTGGTGGCGTACCTGTAAACACAATGCCAGCTGCTGCACAGAATTTAGTTCGATGTGTCGTATTTCGAGCTGTCTCCGGTTGGGCCTTGTGCATGGTGTTGGACGTTCTTTGTATTCCTTCGAAACGAGCGCTAGCGCTATCGGACTATGCTATTTACGGTCCGAACGTCGGAGTCGTACGGAATTACATACTCCGTCGCTTTGGCGACAAAGAGAAGCGCTCGTTCATTTGCTCTCTCAACTTGCTCGCGACCGTGTCTCTGTCCTGTTGCAGACGGACTCCTGCTGCACAGTGATCGAAGGACCAGTACTCAAAGATGGCTTAGGTGGTCGAGTATCGAATTCGACGCTCACTGCAGTCGGCAAGAATTAACCATTCAACCGCTGCTTTTATAGCTTTGAAGTTCTGTACGTTCATTCGCGTCCTTCGTTTCTTCTTTTGACGAGGCACATCTCTCACAGTGCAGAATTTCTACGTGTTCCCGCAATATAGCGTCTCATCCGTACTGAGCGCTGAGGTTCGACATGACCGGGCCACCGATCTAACCGTCCGAGTAGCCCGACTCGCAGTCCATCTCCGTGCGCACCACTTACCGACGCGTAGTCGCTATTCATTGCCAATATATTCAGTCAGCAACACATAGATAAAATATTTTTGAGCCGCAATACTGCATCTAAGACTGACGGTTCGAGAGGAATGACGATGAAGCTCGGCCCGCGAAGTTTATGCGCCGTCCAAGGTTCTGCCATCTTGAGGACACTGTGGAATGCGAACGTTCACACAACGGGCGCCGGTAGATTTACCGATGAGAGTGCAAGCATCGACCTCAAGGCCGATCTATCGTTAACCTCTTGGTCGTGGTGGCCCCGAAAATTGCTTAGCGTCCTTATATCTCGTACGCTCTTCAACGTCGCCCTCGTCACTTTGCGCCTCATGCTAACGAGCTACTATATGTCAGTCAGCATAAAGTTATTATATATTGCTCGCTCGGCGGGCCCCTCACTTTCTCTGCCCATCATGCCGAAGAATGGAACACGAGGTAGCGCGCTCATCGTGTAACCCGTCGTAACCACTTATGGTACGCGCTCTTCACTTCCCCTGCGCCGCAGGTTGTGGCTACTATGTTCCTCGCCCGGCGCTGGGGCGTTCATCTCGTATATGGAATAAACGATCCAAACGTAGTGCTTTTCATGGGAATCACTGTTCCTGGCGCTTGACGACAGTGAGACTGCTACGGTCTTATAACCCGTTGTGCCACACCTGTCCAAGGCGATGGTGAACTCCTCAGCCCAGTGCGTGATCTCCACTTGTATGCTCATCTGTGAATGATTCAATGATATAACTTCTAATAGCATAGAAGACTGTGCCATGGCCAGTTCCCAGAAATCCCCTAGCACCGCGGGAACGCTCCGAAGCAACACGCTGGTAAGCCAGGAGCTGCGAGACATCGTGAAATGCCCTTACGCGCTCCTGCAGGGAGGATTGCTTTCCAGTGACATCAAAGTCGAGGCTACCGCGGAAGACGTCTGTGGTATATTCCTTTAGTATAGACAACTGGCTGATATATGATTTGATAGAATGGCGGTCGTGAATCATGGGAGGTGTTGCCGGATGTCATACAGGTCGGTCTTCCCAATTCATACATTTGCATCAAGTGACAGAGATTGTAATAGGACAACGAGCCGAAGACGAGATGGGAAGCAATTCTCCAGACCGTGAAAGCACACGATAAGGAGACGGTAGACATACGGAAGGACGAATTAAACAATCTTCTCATCTTTGTAGGTCTTTACAATTTATGCCTGCTTGCGCATCTGACGATGCGTCGTGTCAGGCGGTCTTATTCTCCGCCGTCGTCACTGCGTTTACGGTACTATCGTATACCTGGCTCCAGCAAGACCCAAGCGACCAATCGGCCGAGCTCCTGGCCCAAATTTCGCTCCAAGCCTCGTCCTTCTCTATCGTTCGAGGAGTCGCCGTTAACTCGAGAGCGCCATTTCTGACCTTGAAAAACGTGACAAACGGCTTCTCGCCGAGCGCTGTTCAGGTCGACGTCAATATTCTGTGGATACTTAGCCTCACTCTGAGCCTTCTAGCCGCTCTGTTCGCCATTGCAGCGCAGCAATGGCTTCGCCACCTTCGCCTACCTCCACAACTCTCGGTCCGTCACGCATTGAAATTACGACAACTTCGTTACGATAGCCTGCGAGCTTGGCAAGTTCCGGGTATCATCGCGCTGTTGCCAATGCTACTCCAGGTGGCGGTGGTACTGTTCCTCGCCGGACTCATCTTGCTCCTCCATTCATCCAATCACACTGTGGCGATCGTATTCACGGTTGTGGCTTGCCTTGGGATATTGACTTTCATAGTCATGTCCATCATCCCCTTCTTCCACGTCTTTTGCGCATACAAATCTCCTCTGGTTCCCACGATAATTATGGTCCTACAGTGGGCGAGCATTCCTCTTCTCGCCAGCATCTATCTTCCTGGTATCATTGTTGTCTTCCTATGCGAGACCGAGGCATTAACACCCATCACGAAGCTATTCAACAACCGAGAGCCATATCTCAGCTTCGTCTATTGGCCGGTCCAAAAGATGCAGGGATACATGAAGTCATTTGCCACACACACAGTGATCGACCTCGTCGAGTTCTGGGGTCATAGGGAGCTGGACGCACTGACTACCGAGGAGGAAGTAGCGACAGGAGATTGTAGGGCGTTATCCGGCGCGCTTATGGCCACGCGATACAAGACGTTCATGGAAGCGAAAACCTGTCTAGCACAGTTTCCTCCTTCAACAAGGCTCCGAGGTGTACTGCTTGCAGTCGCAAGTTTCCTTGGCTTTGACGACGTTGCCAGCATTCTCCAATACTCGCCTCGTCTTTCGGGCGACCCCAAACTGCACCGCCGCGCAATTCAGTGCCTCTCGAAACAACACGTTCTCCTCTTGAGGGAAGCTTTGCCCGGCTTGAGCGATCCGTGGCGTGCAAGGGATAGGATGTCGGATCCGGATGTTGCGCGTATACTAGTGCTCCTCCACCAAGGCATTCGATCGAATGTTAGGGAGTTTGAAGATCGCTTCTTCGCTCTACTGTGGACGTTACGGAAACTCCTGCCATATACCTTCCTACGTCATGACTTCGTTCTCAACGACGAAGCGGAGGGTCTTGTGCCTGTCCGGACTGGAGAGGTCGATCTCAAATTCTCTGTTCCAACGCTTCTGCTATTTGAGAGTTGTTACCGCCGCTCTCTGGTTCATGACGGTGAAGCTATTCGATTTCGACCATACATGCATCTCATCTGACATCTATGCAAAGCAATTGGCCTCGTATGCTGGACAACGAGTTGGCACGCGTTCACCAAAGAAGGTGAGTAGTGCGTACGTTCAAAAACGCTGACCCGTTCTGAAGAATTGGGCAGAAATCACCGACGCGATTGGGTTCGCTGACGAATCCTGTGCAGAAGCAGATCATGCTCAGGCTTACTATACCGCCGCGCCAGAGGTAGTCCTAGCGTCCGCTGCAATTGTTCTCCTCGCGTGCTCGTCGGGCGCGATCAAAGCTCCTGTCACGTTTCTTTTACGCTTACAGGAATTCCTCGAGGACTGGAAGGGGACGATAAACGAATTAGCGAAGGATTCGCAGTCGAAACTACTGATTCTCCGCAGCACGCCGCGGGCCATCCTCACGATCATATGCAGCCTCAATGACTTAGCGGACAGAGACCTACTCCCTACTTCGTCAGAGGGTGATCTGGAAGAGCTCACAACGCACTTGCGCAGTGTCTGGCAGGGCAACGAGATATGGAAGCAATACCTCGGCGACGTTTGGGTCGACAAGGAGTCGGAGCTGCGCAAGTTCATAGACTCACGTTTGGAACGAATAGAGAAATATCTATTGCCTCCCGCGCATATTTCGTCTGATCAACTGACAGACGGTATGGCTGGGGGAATGATACACTCCGTCGCGGATCCGGAGACCAATCCCGTGATACCGTCGGTGATACGGCTTCAAGCCGAAGACAGCGGTGAGCAGAGTACACAATGTAATTCTTCCTGAACTACCTGAGCCTGTGGACCGTTAGATATGGATCCCTTTGACCTAGGCGAAAAATCGCCGCCATGGAGAGTTGATGCTATGGGCGTATCACGCGAGTCACATACCCAGTTTGTCCCATATGGACTTCAAGCGGTGCACGGCAGCGAAGCGCGTACTACGACTATAGATGGTGTTTCCGAAGGTTGTCCTTGGCATCGCATTAGTACAAACATGAGGCAACTCACATATTCACCCCCAGAATTGCGTCAATCTTCGTCGAATGGACCAAACGAGAAGCGCGCGCAGACACCACTAGCAATCGTGACATGATGGTTCGTATTGGAAAAAAGGTTACAGTGAACAATAAATTCCAATAAGTAGTATATCGATGACTCATACACATGTTACACTGCACAGTGGTGAAAGTCTGTATCCCATCGAAGAAAGCGCGGGATCTGGTGGCGTGGGAATTTATATGCTTACGTGACCGGGCATAATTGCCGCGAGCCGGCGCTTTTGAACAAGTTCAATTGCTGCCACTACCCCGACTGCTCTCATGTGCGCCCACAAACTCGTCGATAACCAAGTGCACTCAGCCATACGCCACGAATTGCGAAGACGCACTTAGCATCATCACTCGGTGAATTATCGATAACAAGCATGGAACCTGCGTAGTCGACTCGACGCTGCTAAGCTTCGCCTAGGTGGTCATATGCTCCTCTCCATCACCTGTCGGGACCACGGTTCTTTGCTCAGTGCAATCGCTCACCCCAGAATGCGCGCTTGAAGATGGCGTGACTTATAGTTCTTTCCCATGGAATGTCGTGATCAGTGAAGAATGGAAGGATTCTAGACGCTGAATCCAAGGTATATCGCCAGGCGTCCCCTTATCTCTGCAGTTGCAAAACACAGAGATCTACTACCCCGAAAGGCATGCTCAATACTAGAGTCATACTATCGAAGGCTCACCTCATCATAGGTTTCTTTGAACAGCGAGTCGTCGCGAGCGATGTCAGCAAACGTGAATCTACCCACTTCATCCCCCCAAATCGTGCGTATCTCTATTTAACTTCGAGTTGTGAATTTTCTGACGACCTTTGCATTTCCCAGGAACGATCTGAGACAGTCACTAGCCAGACGTCAACTTTGAATGAACATGTCAAACCTGTTGCCGATTCTTCCACCGCCGATGTTCACGGACAGCCTCACGGAGGGCCTCACGTCGAGTCTAATGTCATTCATGGTGAATTCAAGGCGAGTCTGCAGATCAGGCTCATTCAGCGACAACCGAACTGACAGACAGGGCAGCACGTTGAACCCGCTACAGATCTGGAAGTTGCCCTCGAAACTGTTGAAGACCATGACAAGCAGACAGTCGAAACTTGGAAGGATGAGCTGAATAATTTGCTTATTTTTGTTCGTATAAATCTTCATTCGAGGCCGTTAGCAGTATGACTCACTTCACCACAGACCGGTTTGTTCTCCGCAGTCGTGACCGCGTTCACTGTAGAGTCGTACAAATGGCTCCAGCAGGATCCCGCGGACACAGCTGCACAGCTGCTCGCCCATATTTCCCTTCAGATGTCATCATTCACCGTGAACAACATCCTCATCAACTCGTCCTTACCCGCTCTACCCTTACGTACCGCTGCCGCTTTTTCGCCCTCGCATGTTTCCGTCAACGTGAACGTTCTATGGGTGCTCTCCCTCACGCTCAGCCTCCTCGCAGCGCTTTTCGCCATCGCCGTTCAACAATGGCTCCGGCACCTAAGGCTACCACCACATCTGGCCGTTCGCACCGCACTCAAGTTGCGTCAGTCACGCTATGAGAGCCTTCGCATCTGGCAGGTACCCGGAATCATCTCTCTGCTGCCAATGCTACTGCAAATAGCGGTGCTACTCTTTCTTGTTGGGTTGCTCTTACTTCTGCAATCCCTGGACCACGCCGTCGTCGTTCCCTTCACCGTATTTGGAGCGACCGGCATCGTGGTCTTCATCGCAATTACCATCCTCCCCCTAATCAAGGCATCCTGCGCATACAAGTCGCCGCTCGTCCCTACAGCCCTCGTCGTTCTGCAATGGCTCACATATCCGCTTGCGTTGATCATCGCGTTTCCGGGCATGCTCGCTGTCGCCGTATGCGAGGCCGATGTTTTCAGCAAAGTCACCTCGCGCTTCAATAACCAGGATCCCTACCTTAGCCATATTTATTGGCCGATACAAGAGTTGAAGGGATACATACGGTACTTCGGTGCGCACATCCAGGTCGACCTTACCCACTTCTGGTTACACCGCGAGCTCCACGCAGTCGCGATGAGTAAAGAGCTTGATTGTCGCGCACTCTCCAGTACGCTACTCACTATGCGTCACCGACGTTTCGAACGTACCAAGGCCTGCATGGAGTCGTTCAATCTGAGCACACGAATGCGCAGCGCGCTCGTTGCAGTCATCAACACCCTCGGATTCAGTAATGTACAAGCCGTCCTGACCTACTACCCTCGCCCCATGGGCGACCCCTTACTTCATTTCCGTGCACAACATTTCATATCTTTGCAGCACGCCCAACTCATGTTTGATGCACTCCCATCTCCCATCGAGACCTCGCTCCCCACCGACGAAGCCCCGCCATTCATCAGTGGGGACGTGCCACCTAATATTAGCGATGTCCCACCATCCACTAACGAGGAACCGTCACATACCGATGAAGCGCCACAGCCTACCGACGAGGACAACCGCGACCTGTTGACGGATCCAGATGTGGCAAGAATTCTCGTTCTTGTTCATCAGGCGACCAAGAACTGTGCGTCTTCCCTCCGAGATTCGTTCGTCGGGCGTCTCTGGTCGATTCGGGCCCAGCAGTCGTTGGCCACAATAGGAACAGACTCAACCGATGCAGCAAAATACGCCGAGACTTCCGTACCCGCACTGCTGATGTTCGAGAGCTGCGTCGGACACTACGAGTTGAACAGTGAACGTAAGGATACCAATCCCGATATTGTCTTCCGGTCTGACATACTATGCTAGAGACCGGGCAGTCCGTGAAATGGGCTCAGGAGTGTTTCACAGCTGCGAGAAACTCCGAGGCCTATCACACCGTAGTTGCCGAAGTCGTACTTGCGTCTTCTGCCCTCGCCCTCTACGGTCTCAACTCGCAGTCGCGCGGTCTTAACTCGCGTTCGCGTTCTGCTGTAGAGGATGTTAACCGCATCATCCGCTCGCTATCCTCTTTTCTGGGAGAATGGAGGGATACAGTATCATCGCTTGCGGACCTTTCTCGTGGTAAGACAGCGGCAGATCTGCCATTACTTGTCACACCCAGGGCACTCAGTAGTATCTCACGGAGCATCGTGGTCCTTGCTCGTGCGCAAATATTGACCACTGAAAGGGGCGATCGGTTGGTTGAGGAGCTGAAGGTTTTATGCGAGGGGCGCAAGGAGGAAATCTTCGAACGTGTAATGCTGCGCTTGGAAGATTATCAGACGCTGGAAGCCACGAACAAATCGGAGGAGGTCTTGGCACCGTTGTTAGCAGCCGAAGGCAGGCTTGCGTCAGAGGCTACAGTCAAGAAACGAAATATGCAAGTGCCTTTGCCGACCCGCGCGAAGCCTGCTCGCAAGGTGTGTCATGATATGTCCTGATTTGTCTCCTCCCGACTGACAGACTCATGCCTGCCTATGTAGCGTGCAAAGAACAAGAGGGAAGGCTCAGATTATCACGATTCCTACGAGAAGAAAACACCCAGCGACTCAGATTCTCTCGAAGGCTTGTCGCAAACCTTCATGGCAGATCTGCCCGTTATACCGCCTGCAGCTGGCAGATTTCGCTCGCCGGCCAACAAAATAAAACTCACACCATGGGAATCCCAACTGCTGTAGCTGCACGAGAGGGACTTCACGTCGAAACGCGTTGTCTTCGGGTCGCGATCTGTAATGCTAGGACATCTACGAACGCCGTAGATCTAAATAAGTATGTACTTGGTCGAAAGCATAGAGAATATACATTATACAAATGCAAGAAACCCGACAATACTCGATGCTTAGCGATAGTAAAGAGAGTTAGTCAATCGCGCATTACAGCGACGCGACCGTCCTCGAATCTTCCAGACAAACATCTTACGGACGTTACAGCAACGAATCCAGCTTGGAAAGGACCTCCAAGACACCCGCCACCAACTCGAAGGAGAGATCCTCTTCGGCCATCATCTCTTTCTTGATCTCCTGTACGAGGCCCAAGATGGCTTCGCGGCTGCTGGCGCCCGCGCCGCCCATTCCAATGCGCGCTGCCTCTCGCCGCTTGGTCCCGGTAGTAGTCGTCGCTGTCGTACTGCCGAATGGCCAGCAAGCGAACTCGGCGAGGAGGTCGTCGCAACGCTGGAACGCGGCCTCCCGCTCCTCGTAGGTAAGACGCCCGAACGCGTTATCGAGCACGCTCGCGGCGTAGGCTGCACCCGCGAGGCACACCGCGCGCATCACGCGGGCCTGTGTGCCTTCACGGTCAAGTGCTGCCGGGGGCACCGCCGAGGTCGTCGACGTGAGGAGCGCAGTCATGCGCGAGATGATGCCCTCTTTTGTGCGCATGTCCGCCACGGGGTGCGTCGCCATGTCGAACAGCAGGAAATTGCGCTTCTCGGTCCGCAGGACGCCCTTGTCGACGAGGCCCTTCGCCAGCCGCTCGCGGACCTGCTTCAGCTGAAAGCCGATTTTCATCACGTTCCACGTCTCGCCTGCGGGTCAAAGATACATTCACGGGGGTCTTCCGTCCAGCGAACGGGCCGCACGCACCACTGAGCAAATCTATCCACGTGTTCACCGCCAGCTTCTCGCCCGTCGCCTCCTGCTGCCTCATCATTTTCAGCGCCTCGTCCAAGATTGTCTCCCCTGTGAGCCGTGTATCGATGACCTCCACTATCCGTTCCGACACGGCCAGTTGTCTCCGTGAAGGGTCCCGCACGAGCGCGACGCGACGCCGGAGCGCGAGCTCGATGAGAATACACCCGCGCAAAGCATACGAGATGTTATCGTTCCAGAACGACAGGTAGCCCTGAATGTGTTAAAGATGGTCAGTGACAAAGTCGAGGCTGTGAGACGAGCGGCGAACAGAAAGAAACAGAAGCATTTGCGCAGTACGAAGGCATGTGGGCTGCAGGAATGGCTCTGCAAACCTGCACCGCATACTCCGTGTCTGGACAAACACACGTGGAACGACCGCTGTGCGATCCCCGAATACGCTACCTGGAGTATCGCTCGCGCTTCCCAAGGCCCTGTACGACCGTAATCCCATCATACCGCCACGGCGTACCGAGTGATCGAAAGCACAGTGTAAGACATACTGTACAATCTGTTGCACGGCGCTTTGCCATTGGAACATCTCCTCGCCGATGCAGATATTCATAGCTGGCCAGATATGAATACCGTGTTGAACATCATTCGGCCGAGCCTGACCCCCTTGAGGTTGATACTGTCTGTTTAGCGCGTACACGGGAAGGACCAACACGTTCTGCGGGGTCATGCCGCAGGACTTCCAGAACCGCGAACAATCTACGCGTGCTCTCCGTCAATGATCGTCGCGCAGAACCTCTCGCTGAATCGGCGAATGCTTCTCGTTGCCGACACAGTGGGCGTGTATGAGGGAGGTCATAAAACGACGGATAGACCTCGTTCGACGTGTAGTGTATGTCCGACCACGGCCAGTCGTGAGATGGCTGCCACCTTTCACAGAATCTACGACCACCACGACCGCATAAACTCCGTAAAGAACGGGACAGCTCACCTGTTTGTCCTTCAAACCCAGCAGAAGCACCTCTTCCATAATGGTTAGCCGGGGTGCCTTTCCACCTTGCCGCTCATCCTCGTCCTCGCGCTCCAAGTCTCGTGGGTCGAATGCGATTCTGCTTCCGCCTTGAAACGCAGAGCCTGCATGCGATATTTGTGCGCCCGCTGCGCTAGACGTCGAGTTCGTGAGGCTCGGTGTGGGGGTGTGCCTACTTGACGAGCCGTTGAGGCCCCAAGCGTCGTCGGCGTCGTCGGGGTTGGAGGTCGATGATGGGGCGACGCGCCGCCGTGAGAGCCCGCCCGTGGAAGTCATTGCATGAAACGAGGTCGTACGAGAAGATTAGCAGGACGTATGTAAGAGAGGGGACAGCGTTGGCGTTGAGGCCGAGGTGGTCGTTGTTGACAGCGAAGAGGAAAGGCTGCGCGGCGTCTAAATTCATCTTGTTTCTCGCCATCATCATCTCTCTCGCTTATATCCCAAGGTCTCACCTACCAGCACATATCGTCGGCGAAGATGGAACCGGAGACATCGCAGGTGCACTGCATGCCTGACCTGGTCGCTGACTGCTTGAAATGCATTCTCCCGTACCGATTTGAACAATGTCTTGGCACTGCGACAATCTTGGATTCAGCGGGACCTCGTCCAGGCGGACTGCTAGGATTATGGGCACGGTAGTCCGTACGGTGAAGGACCGTGGCAATCAAGCTCTTCTGTGAGTCGGACATGCAGCAAATTCAAGAGACCCATCTAATATACTCCTAGCGTTGCCCGCGGAAAACGAACAAGCAAACCGCGGCCCCAGCGCTCACCCAAATCACGTCTGTATCTCTTCAGTGTCCTGTTTACGACAATCCAAGGCAAAAATCATCCTTCAGACCACGTTTCGCTCGGTGCTGCAGGTCGCTGATGACCAGCGCCTATCAAGTCCATCGCACAAATCCCGACGTTCTCAAGCCTCCCGATCCGCCACAACAGCTCACACGCATCGTAATATCGCACCTCGACACGTTTTAACTTGTCTCTGGGGTCCCAGTCTGTCAAACCCTGCCGTCGGCATCTCGGAGAGGCGACCACTGCCACGGCATCGTGCTCTTGGCATCCTCGAATGCTCCGCGAACCTCTCGCGAAAGGACGACGGCTCTCACAATGTAGCGAACCAATACAACCGCCAACTGTCTGCCAAGATACTCCTTTGCTGAGAGCGCTGCAGATCAAACTCGACGGTCCAGGAAACGGGCTCAGTCGGTAAACTCAATGGTGCCTCTATCAGAAGGCGCATGCTCTCTAACCTTGCCGTGTCTGGCACTCAATTGGAGAGAAAGTCGAACCCCAACTGCTGTAGGTTCCGAAGGACATGAACGGTCGAACGGTACGCCATCTCGACGCTTAAACAATACGTGGCCCGCTGATCGTATCATCTCAGCCATCGATATCTGGCGGCAAATAATATCATTATATCTGTGGTGTGTTATCAAATGCTACGCGATACGTTGTGGGGCGACGTTCCAGGAGTCACGTCGCCAGTATCATTACAGCCGTTTGTTCGTTTCGTTGCGTAAAAGGCCCCCTTCACTCCTGATTCACCATCCTTTGGTTAGCAGCACCGCCGCAGAGTGTAGTCGTGTAATATGCTGAAGCTTTTGCGGCCGACCTCGAAGCTTGACGGGATGCCATCATGCGGCTAGATCAATGTGGTCCCCTAGCGTAGTAGTTATAGTCGTAGATCACGCATGCAATTATCCCGCGGTGCCCCTCACAAGAGCTTCAAATTGCTGCAGGTTCACGAAGGACCCAAGTGGTATAATACTTTTGTGCAAACATGTTCGCAACATACGATATGCTGCGGTTCGCGGCGAGTTCGGTGTCCGGGGTTCGCGGGGGTTAGTAGCCACGTGTGGACGTGGTTTTTCGGGGTCCTTTCCAGGTGAAGAAATGCAGCAGGCGTCTCTGCTCCTCGTCTCTATCCTGCTCGTACTTGCACGACAACAACCGACCACAACATCCAATTTGCTCTGGATGCATGAGTAAATTCATCTATTTATTCCGAAAAGCCGTAATTATCTGCTTATGATTGTTCTTAGCTCGTTTGCAGCCCGACAGCACAGATGCTGAGGAGCATGTTTGAGTTCCTGCCGCCGTGCGCGAGATTGCTACAGTGCTATTCATGTTCGTCGTGCCGTGCGGTTCACATGGCGTACGATGTCTATAAGCACACGGATGGTCAATATTAGCCTGGGGAGTTCTCTTTTTGTTGGACGTGCGTACTCCTCCTGCGTCGACATTGCAACATTGGCTGAACAGCGTCCCAGCGTGTGACAGAAAGCTGCACATCGCCAACAATAGCGTGCCCAGGCACGTCGCGAAATATAGACATGAGGATCTTTGAGCCAACCCTGGGATCTCCTGGTTTTGTCTCACTCCCGATTTTGCTCCTTCTGATGCAAAACCATGTTTCCGGGCTCGAGTTGCCATGCCCTGCTAGCTGTGGCGGTGCGCTTTCTCTCCAGACGGCCTCCAGAGTTTAACCCTACTGTAGCGTGTTATGACACCGCGCGCTTTGCAACCTCCGTTCTGGAGGACTAGCGGCCGACGTCGTTTTGTCAAAGACCCTGCAATAGTTCATCTACCACATGGTGGCATCGGCAAGAACATCCACAGTTTGACGGCTTAATATGTCGCAAACGCTGGGATAAGTCCGTCTCTTGTGAACATGTATGTCGTCCCGCACTCACACCGAACGTCAGCTGTCACGGTATTCCGAGGAGCCATCATATGTCGCGCCCTACTCCGCACGACACCGTGGCACGTTCCCCGTTCTCGGTACATCTGATGTGTGGCGGAGAGACTCGGAAGCGTCAATTTGTTTATCAGGTAATTCGTCAAATTCGCGGCTTGGCTCCTGTGAAGAAGCGCAAACTAACACGCAGCATGGCAATGAAGCCGAACAGGAGCGACAGTTCAGCTCGTTGCAGGTGTTCCGCCGGGCGCGACGTCAATCAGAGAAGCAACAACGCCAAAAGGTGGTGGCGGTAGTGTGGGTCGTGCGATAGTACCCTCGGTGCGCAGCTTCGAGGTTCATACACAAATCAGTCCTTTGACCCTGAATATCAACTTGTTGTTTATGGCATCGTAATCTAGGGTACGCGCCATGACGCGATCGGTACTCCACTTCATCTTTTGCCGTGCGTATATTCGGTTCGTCGAAGATTCGTCTTTGAAGCTAGCACTCACAGATGACGCAGAAATATGCACCCTCTCCGAAGACTGCTATTAACATCTCAAGACTTGCTCTTTTTACGACCACTGGCACAAGGAACTGCAACCTATCATTGAAGGTTGAGAGACAAAGTTTGCCAAGGATCAAACTCGAAGAAGTCGGGATGCAATCAGCATCGTCAACCAGGCGATCGGCGGTCGCCGGCGTCACTCGTCTTCTCGACTTCTCGTACGTACGCATGCCTATGGTTGGGAGTTTTATAACTTACTGGATAGACCGCGGTTACGTTTTCATAGCCAACTTCGATTCAAGCAGCTATGCTGGTGCGCGAGCGGCGGAGACTACAGTGGCAGGATGCATTCTTGGACGCTCTTCCGCACGTCCCGCGAATTCCTTTCGCGGACCCTACCGAAGCTTGGCTGGAAGCGCAGGGTCGTGCGGTGGTTACCCTGGATAACTGGTCTCCCTCGCCGTTAGCACGATGGTTCGTATATTTCATCATCGTTCGGTCGAGTGGATTATGACGCGAGCTTCTTCTAGGGTGTCAAGTTGGCACTCCCTTCCAATGTCAACACCACTGCGAGCCGGTCCGAAGCTTGGAGGGCGCAAGCTTGCTCACCTGCCGTTTCTGCTCACCTGCTGTCTTCCCTTCGATACGCCCCAGCCCGTCATACGGTTTTTCACCAGCTTCAAACCCCAGCGATCCCGCAGGTCTTCATATAAGATGTCTGGCGACTTAGGTTTCCTCAGCCCAAGTTCCCTGCGGCATCATGGCAATCCCCATCCGCTTCCTCCGCGAGCTTCCTTCCCCCAAAGCAGGCGTGTCCCTTGGCGACCACCTCTCGAGCAATGTCCTGCCACGCATTGACAGCTTCCTCGATTGCTTTCCTACGACATCCCGCCCTGCCATCCTTCCGCCCCAACCAGGCCGCCCGCCGCTGTGCCACAACGCACTCCGCGACTTTGTGGCGGACTTCCGCATGCCGTGCAGCACAGACGCGCGCCGCCTCGGCCCCAACGACCGCATCATGATTGCCCTCCCGACGACGCCAGAGTGCGCGCTCGCGCTCCTCGCGCTGTCGTGCTACCACACGGTCGCTCCGGTCAACACGTCCTGCACGGCATTCGAGCTGCTGGAGGACGCGCGTCGTCTGGGCGTGCGCGCGGTGCTCGCGAGCCCAGATGCCGGGGACCGCTTGAGCCTCCGCGAGCTCGCCGCCGAACTCGACTGCGAAATCATCTTCCTCGAGGGCCGTCACGAAGGCCCCGTTGGGTTGTTCGACCTGCGCCTCATGGACGACGCTCAGTCCGACCTCGCGCAAGAGCCAAGCATTCATCGAAGCGGGCCGTCACCGCTCTGCGGTCTCGACGACCGATCTCTCGTCCTGCAGACTTCCGGCACAAGCGGAAAGAAGAAGGTCGTACCCTACCCGCTGCGCAGTCTCATCGTAGGGACGTGTGCAGTGATCCAATCCTGGGACTTGCAGGAGGCCGATATGAATAGTACGTTCTAAACTTAAAGTTTAAGCTTCGTGAGCTGATCGACGTGCAGTCAACATGATGCCTCTCTTCCACGTGGGCGGCATCGTCCGCAATCTCTTCGCTCCCATTCTCTCGGGTGGAAGCGTCGTGATGTGTACAGGCTTTGACGCCACCCAGTTCTGGACGCTCTCGCTTGAACGCGAAATAACATGGTATGCTTCGCGTCTCTTCGCCTTTCGTACGTCGTACCCATTGCATATGACAGGTACTATGCTGCACCCACGATGCATCAAGCCATCCTTGGCGCGATCCCCGATTCAGTTGTCCCAAATCGAGACACGCACATCCGATTGATCTGCAACGCTGCGGGCGGGCTCCTTCCCACTCTAGCTGAACAACTGAAGAATACATTTGGAGCCACCATCCTCCCGTCGTACGGCTCCACGGTATGTACCCCGTCTCAAGTACAGCCCGGCATCAGCTGATCGTTGTCTTCCAGGAATGCATGCCGATAGCCAGCCCACCGACGAGCTATCGCCTCGAGCGCCCTGGATGCTCCGGCATTGCCTGCGGCCCACATTTATCTATCCGCGATCCGCAAGACTTGAATCGCGAATGCCGTGCTGGACAAGTCGGTGCCGTCTGCGTTCGCGGACTTCCTACCTTCGGCGGCTACGAGATCGACGCCGATCCGGCCGTCCCACTCGACACCTCCGCCTTCACCAAGGATGGGTGGTTCGATACCGGTGACTGTGGGCACATGGATGCCGACGGTTATCTGTTCATCACAGGTCGATCGAAGGAGATTATCAACCGCGGTGGCGAAGTCATCTCGCCGTTCGAGATCGAGGAGGCGATCCTTGTGGTTGCGAAAAACCGCGTGAAAGCCGTCATCGCGTTCTCCGTTGACCATGATGTATTGCAGGAGACCATAGGCGTAGTAGTCGTCCCTGCCCCAAATACTCCTCGCATCGGTCTCTCGCAGCTTCAGGACCTCCTCAAGAACGAGCTGCATCCATCGAAATGGCCATTTGTCATAGTATACATGGACGGCCTCCCTAAGAACAGCGCGGGTAAACCGCTCCGTATCAAGCTGGCTTCACGACTTGGTCTTGGAACTCTCACGGACACGGCACCGCTGCTTCATCGTCACTTTGAAGCGGTCGCTCCGGACCCCGATGTCCCTCTATCACATCCCATTCCGTGCTCCAGAGTCCCATTCGACATCGAGAGCGTCCGGGCATTTTCTTCAAGCATGCCCGGAGTCACAGATGTTGCCCTCAGATTACGCGAGGACAGCACTTTAGAAGCTTTTGTCGCCGTATCAAAACCATCCATTACTCCTTCGACAGTCTCCCAGTACCTTTCCGAGAGGTTAGACGGCTATGCTACACCCGCTATAATACACGTCTTTACAGAATCCCTACCTCGCATCAGCGGCGCCCCCGACTTCCTAGCCATGGAGAAAGCTGTCAAAAATATGAACGCAGCGGCTATGTCGGGAACTTGCCGCGTCGTCGCCAACATAATCGCAGCACTTCTGGCCAAAGACGTGTCCGTCCTCTCGCCAAAGTCAGACTTCTTCCTCCTGGGCGGCAACTCGTTGCTCCTCGGACGCCTGTCCTATACCATCCGCAAAGAAACCGGCGTCGCGCTGAGCGTGTCCGACCTCTTCACGAACACGACCATCGACGCGGTGGCCCATCTCATCGACGTCAATCGACCCAACGAGGACAGCAAGTCCATGGCGTCTCGCTCGAGCACAGCCACGGACGAGCTGAGCGAGACCAAATGCAGCGCAGACAAGCTAGGAACACCAAAAGGATCTTTCGCAGCACCGCGTACGAAGAGCTGGGGGCAAACGCATCCAGTTTCGCTTGTTGTTCAACTTATCCCTACGGTCTTCTTTTACCCACTAAAGGCCGCTTGGACATGTAAGTGACGCCACATCATGCCATTCTTGTAGCGCAACTCATCATTCTGCTTTGACAGGGATGGTCGTGATTTCGCTGCTTGCAACGCTCATTCACTGGAATAACTTCTGGGTCAGAGCCGGTGGCTTGATCCTCACCATCATGGCCGCCCGTCTTAGCTCTCGCATACTTTGCCCCATTGCCGCGATAATGTTCAAGTGGGTCGTCATCGGCAAGTACAAACCAGGAGAATACGAGATGTACGTGCTTCTCATGACCGTCTCTACAATACTGACAGTCATTTGGTGTTGTAGGTGGAGCACGTACCATCTCCGCTGGTGGCTTGTAAACGCTGCCTTGCGCTCTGCTGGCCGCGGTATCTTCGCCATGAACTCCGAACTGCTCAAACTATATTGTCGCCTGCTCGGCGCACGGATTGGCAAGGGCGTTCGGATCGACCCCAGCGCCATGCTCGGAGAATTCGATCTCCTCACCATCGAAGACGACGCGTGCATCGACAAGGCGACCGTGCGCGGCTTCTGCGTCGAGCGCGACGCCCGCTTCCGCCTCGCGCCCATCCGGGTCGGCCGCGGCGTGACCATCAACACGTACACCCAGATCGCGCCGGGTGCCAACCTCGAAGACGGCAGCGTCGTCGGCCCGCACGGCTCGTCCCACGACGAGCCCCCCGCCGAACCGTCCCCGCACACCAACCGCCTGTCGCTGCGCCAGCCACACCCGCTGCTCGCGGTGCTCCTCGGGTGGCCGATCATCGCGCTCGTCGTGTTCGTCTCCTACATCCCGTGGCTCGCCGCGATCTACTGCATGGTCGCCGACACCGTCATCCAGAAGGAGGGCCTCAACGGCGTCGAGTCGGTCATCGTCTGGTTCGCGACGCCGCGGCGCATCGCGTTCCACCTGCTCGCGCGGATTTTCAGGGAGGTGTTCCGGCCGGTCGTGCAGGTCGCGTGCGGTATCGCCGTCAAGCGCGCCATGGGCCTCAACCATCCAGGCGACGCGTCCGCGCAGTCGCAGTGGGCCCTGCTGCGCAGGTACATCAACGGAACGCTCCTCTCCCAGAAAGCGCTGCAGCGCGTGGGCGACGTCTTCGGCACCCACTACGCAGTCACATCGGTACGCTCTCCATCCTCCCTCAAACCTTACCATCACTAACGCGCCCCGCAGGTGATCTGGCGCGCCATGGGCGCAAAAGTCGGGAAGCGCGTGTACTGGCCGGGCTCCGGGATCTACTGCCCGGACCCCGAGCTGCTCGAGATCGGGGACGACGTCGTGTTCGGCTCGCGCTCCGAGTTCTTCACGACCGACGGCCTCGGGACGGGGAAGATCGTCGTGCACGCCGGCGCGATGGTCGCGGACCGCGTCGTCCTGCTGCCGGGCTGCCAGGTCGGGCGGCAGACCGTGATGGGCTCCGGCGCGCTCGCGCGGCGGGACGGCGTGTACGAGGCGGGCTCGGTGTGGATGGGCAACGAGGGCGGCGAGGCGATCATGCACGTTACCATTTACCTCTCCCTGACCCGCACTTCGACTAACAGCTCTTTTCGTCCAGGCTCTCGAAACGCCGGCCCGAGCACGGCGCCGCGCCGACCGACACGCTCACGCCCTTCGGGCGCGCCTTCTACAAACGGGACGCGCCCTTCTTCGTCCTGCCCTACCCCCTCATCATCGCGCTCAACGTCGTCGTCTCGTCGCTCTCCGCTGCGTACTGGGCGAGCACCGCGGTCGGCACCGCGCAGCTCCTGCGCCTGCTCCTCCTGCGCTTACCGCACCTGCGCCTCTTCGCGCGCGCGTGGTACCGCACGGGCGTGCTCTACGGGCTGGTCGCCGCCGCGTTCGTCGTGCTGCTCACGTTCCAGTCCGTCCTCGCCCTCGCGTGGGTGATTCTGACGAAGTGGGCCGTCATTGGCCGGCGCACCGAGGGGTCGTTCGCGTGGGACCAGAGCTCGTATTGTGCGTCTCCGTCCCTCATGTCTCATTTCTCCGCGGTCTGCATCGAGTGCTGATTGCTCTCACTGGCAGGCCAGCGCTGGCAGACGCACCTCACGCTGAGCCGCCCGCTCTACCGCGGGCGCGGCATCGGCGGCGTCCTCGCGCCGCTCACGGGCTCCGCGTACATGGTCTGGTGCGCCTCTCCTCCTCCCCTTCCCATCCCCATCCCATCCCATCCCCTCACACATACACTAACTCTCATTCACCCTCCGCATCACCAGGTTCTACCGCGCACTCGGCGCCCGCATCGGCGCCCACTGCTCACTATGGGCGGGCGGGAAGGTCGGGCTGCTCACGGAGCCGGACCTCGTCGCGCTCGGGGACGGCGCCGCGCTCGACGACTGCTCCGTCGTCGCGCACATCAACTCGCGCGGCCGCTTCCAGCTCAATCGGCTCGCGATCGGGGACGGGTGCGTCCAGTCCCGTTGTCTCTTTCCCTGTCCATTGTCTCTTTCCCTGTCCATTGTCTCTTTCCCTGTCCATTGTCTCTTTCCCCGTCCATCCTCCACGGACCGCAATGCACATTCTGACTCGACGTTGTTCTCCAGATGCGCACTCCGCGCCGGCTCGCGGCTGCTCTCGGGCGCGTGCATGGAGGCGCGCAGCGTGCTGCTCGAGCACACGCTGCTGCCCTCGGGCGAGATCGCGGACGCGGGGCAGACGTACCGCGGCTGGCCTGCGCGCCGGCAGGCGCCACCTAATAGTCGCGCACAGACTCAAGCTCAGGATCACCGCCAGGGCCAGCTTCAAGTCCGCCAGGGCCATGGGCATAGTCACGCGCAAAGTCAACTTCATGTACCAGGGCATAGTCGCGGGCCGCGGCGCCAGGCGTCGGCGGGCTCGTCGGTGACCGCGTGTGAGCGCGAGGACGAGAAGGAGCGCGAGCGCGAGGACGAGAAGGATGTCGTGGACGCGGACGAGAAGGATGTCGTGGACGCGGACGAGAAGGACGCGGGAAGCCTCGCGTGCTAGCGGGCGGCGGCGTGTTGCATTTGACACAGCACAGAGCACAAACCGAGGCACATCGCGCATCGAGCATCGCGCATACAGCATATAGAGCATAGAGCATATAATCTACCCGCATGCTAATCATACTGACAGTCTGACAAGCTCTAACGGTCCAGATCCGAGTCTGTGCTGCGACCCGCCTACGTGTCCGCCATGCAGACTAGACCGCCGTGCCCGGTCGATGTTCATGGTCGACTGTGCTGACGCATCTGCTTGTGCTAAACACTCACGCGGCCGCACGCCGCACGCCAAACTCGACGATCACGACGCGCCGGGTGCACGGGCAGACCTCGGGACTGGGTCGTCCCCTGTTCGACACTCACGAGCTGCTTGATCGCCGCTGCAGCTTCTCTGAACTCGATTCTCCTCCGTCCCGCACGCTGCCGCATCAACGCTCCCGTGTGCTGCGCGCGCGTGTCGGAACGGCACGATGTGGCGTGGCCTGTGTGCAGACGACCCGCGCACAACGAGGCACCCCGCCCGTCGACTTTGAATGCGACCTCTACGTGCCGCAGGGGCAGCGGCATAAGCGTATGCACAGACGATGGCTAGTCAGTAGCACAGAAGCCACGACAATTCCCAGCTAGCATACATAGATATCCAAGTCTTACATAGCTCGCGTAGCATCGCAGCGCCGAGTCGATTCCACCGGTTCCGAGCTCCGCGTCGAGTCGATCCCCCAGGCTCCGAGCCTCGCGTCGATCCCCCAGGCTCAAAGCTTCGCGTCGACCCCCCAGACTCCGAGCTCCGCGTCGATCCCCCAGGCTCAAAGCTTCGCGTCGACCCCCCAGACTCCGAGCCTCGGTCGACCCCCCAGACTCCGAGCTTCGCGTCGACCCCCCAGACTCCGAGCTCCGCGTCGATCCCACAAGCTCCAACCTTCCCGGCGTCCGGAATCAGAATCAGAACCTGGGACCGTCACCTTCGCCCTTCCGACCTGCGGCACCCGCAGCGTCGCCCTTCCGACCTGCGGCACCCGCAGCGTCGCCCTTCCGACCTGCGGCACCCGCAGCGTCGCCCTCCAGAGCTTCAAAGACGTGCGGGGCGGCCAGCTTGCAGCTTGAGACGTGCGGGGCGGCCAGCTTGCAGCTTGAGACGTGCGGGACGTGCACCTCTAGCCTCCATAGGTGCGCCGCGTGCAGCTCGACTTACCGGGCGCGTACCTTCGGACATGCGGAGTGCGCAACGTGACCTGCAGGGCGACGGGGCGTGCGGCTTGCCTTGCGGAGCACGGCAGCTTGCCTTGCGGGGCTGCAGCTTGCCTTGCGGGGCTGCAGCATGCCCTTCAGATATTATCCGGCGTGCAGCTCCAGCCTCGCAGCGCCTGCTGCTTGACACATACCTCCGTGGCCTGTAGCTTTAGACTTGCCGCGGGGCGCGCAGCTTCGACACGCGACAGAGCGTGCAGCTTCGACGCGCGACATGCCGTTGCGGGCATGCGTCTCGGGGATCGCGGAGCCAGCGACTTCAAACATGCGGGGCAGCGACTTCAAACATGCGGGGCAGCGCCTTGCGGGGCCTGCAGCGTCCGACGCAGACGGGCGAGGCGCGCAGCTCAAGGTGAGTCTCGTGCCATCGTGTGATTTGCGGTTGCGGGTCTCACAGCTTCAGCCTTGCGGGGCGACCGAGAGTGCAGGTTCAGACTTGCGCCGCGAGCAGGTCGAACTTGTGCCGCGTGCAGGTCGAACTTGCGCCGCGTGCAGGTCGACTTGCGCCGCGTGCAGGTCGACTTGTGCCGCGTGCAGGTCGACTTGCGGGGCATGCGGCGCGAGACGCGTGCACAGTAGTGTGCAGTCTTCGAGCCTCCGGGAACTGTAGCTGCAGACTCGCGGTCCTGCGGATTCAGCCTTGCGAGGTGTGCACCATGAGGCCTGCGAGGCGTCAGCAGCAGTGGCAACGTGCGTAGTGTGCATTGCCTCGCACGTAGCATGGCACCGAACGCGCCCTGTATGCCCCCTCTCGACCCAGGCCCGCTCGCCTCCACTGCCTCCTTCAGAGTCGCGCTGTTGCCTGCTCCGTTACCAACGCCGGAAGCCGGGGCCTACGATCCCAGTAGCGTAGGTTGACAGTACGAGGGCGGGGCGGCATGCTGTACGATGTCCAACGTCCGTCAAGCTCTTCTACATCGGTGCTTGCTAGGCTGCAGCGTGCGAGGAGAGGCACATCGCTGTTGCGGGAGAGCGGCGTTGACACCGTCGTCATCGTGGGCCCCGAGTCGCTGCCACCCCAGGCATCGACACCACGCAGCACGCCCCCGACCTCGCGGTAGAGTGCCCAAGAGGCGGCAGTCGCGCCCTGCTTCCCCGTCTCCGTCTCCTTCTTGTGGTTCAGCACGGGGCAGCAAGAGCGGGGGAGCGCCAGCGCGAGCGAGTGGACCGCCGGACACCGATGGCGCCGGCGAGAGCGACGTGGGGACGGGGACGCGGCGAGCGATACAGGGTCTGCGCCGTCAGCGAGCCAAGTGCCCGCGCTGCAAGGAGGGCCGCGCCGTGAGCCACTTCGAATGGGCGCAGTCGTCACGCATGACACGCGGGGCTCGACGTCGGACGCAGGACTGGAGATGGGCGCGTCACGGCTCGGTGCGGTGTGACACGAGGGAAGCGGCGGCGCGGGCCTGGCGTGCCGATGTTGCCAGAGAGGGTCGTTGCAGGCCCCAACGACCGCGTCATCGCGCCCAACGCGCGTTGGGTGCGGGGTGAAAAGCGCTGGTGGCTGGGGTCTGAGCTACGGTCGTCGATAAGGGCCGCTGTGTTCCGGGGTCCGGATCCACGCCATGTTCTCCTCGACCCTCGCTCCTCGTCTCACTCGTCGAGTTCGGCCGCCGGGCTCCTCCAACCCTGCCTTCCGCCCTCTCATTCGCCCTGTGCCTCTCGGTCTGCACCACCCGCGCCCTGCCTCCCGTTCCTCTTCCGGGCCGCGTGCGACGTCTCTCCCCGGGACCTCGGACGACTGCGCTGCATCCCCTTTTATGACGTCTGGATACCGGGCGTGTGAGACTGACGCGTCGCGCAGTCTAGTGGCCGAGGCGTCCCGACGTCGCGTCGAAAGTGAGGGGAAGGACGGCTATCACGTCGGCGGTGGGCGGGCTCTCGCGGCGAGGATGGAGGGCTTTCACGTCCACAATCGGGGCTATCACGTCGACCGTCGAAACTCGCGTCGACCGTCGAAACTCGAAGGCCGGAGGTCTCTCGCGTCGACGATGGGGCTACCACGTCGACGATGGGGGCTACCACATCGAAAGTCGATGTTGGAGGACGGGCCGCTCGGTACAGTGTATGAGCGCTCCTTGGGACATGCACGCTCCTTGGGACACAGAATTCTTTTGGCTTACACCGCCTTGCAATAGCTTCGTTTTGTATATGCATCTGTAGTACATTACCACGCCCACACATGGTCATTTTTCAAACATTTATTTTGGAGCTATCTTGAGCGTGTCGAACCGTTGCAGGTGGGCAGAGCACTCGATCCATGTCAACTGCACTCGCGCGCGGCCTGCGGACAGCGCAATTCTCAGTCGGCGGTCGCCACATTTATTATACAGATAGAAATCAGTCTATTCTATTGTTTAAAAATTTTAGATGTGGATATAGAATGAGATGTGGTGGGTATCTGAACGATTGAGCGTCGCACCGCGTCAACTTCGCTCACGGGCATCGAGGCGCCCTGAACGGGCGTCTCAGGCATGCTACAAGCAGCATCGGCTAGTATCGGTCATTCGAACAAAGACTCATTTTTATCGTGTAGCAAAACCCTTTAGAAGCATTCATGATGGTATAGCAAGTGAAATATGGGTAAAATCCAAACAGGATCGGTCATACGACGATGCTCTGTATTGGGCGCTTTACCGCATCTTGTTGACAGATGTTGATCATTCTGCCGTTTTAGGGTGTCCCAAGGAGTGAAAATGCGCGACATCTGGCGCAGACTGCAAACTCACGTCTGCACTTGTCCCACCACTTTCATACTAAAACTTTTCCGTGAATCATATGCAACACTGACCATGCTATCTGCTGGTGCACTTTTTTTGAGGTATGTGTGAATAGTGCCTCCGCAAAACGGGACAATCAACCACCTGTCCCAAGGAGCGCCTATACACTGCTCCTCGCGCCATGGGCGTCTGGTCATCGCCGACACGCTGTTGCGTTTCGTTTGACCAGTGGTCGCGTCGTTCTGTCGTTCTGTCGTACGTCGTGCCCGTCTTGTAGCTTCCACCACATTCTCGATGTATATTGTACGTACACGCCGCGACGCCATAGCTATTAGTATTACAGCACGCTCGTTCAGTCCATTCACAGCACGCTCGTTCTGTCCATTCACAACGCACGCTCGTTCTGTCCATTCACAACGCACGCTTGTTCTGTCCATCCACCACGCACGCTCGATCAATGATATTTGGACGAGGCAAATGCACCAGAGATATATCGATTGTCGTAACTGAGCCGGGGGTACTAATGCACATGCGGGATGCGGGATGCGGAATACAAGTACAGCTGCTCGCGCGTCGTGGCAGCGCGGTCGAGAGTCGTGGCAGCGCAAGCAAGAGTCGTGGAGCGGGGGGGCGGAGACTGGTGCACAACATAGGAGGTGGGAATCGAGAAAGAAAATGAAACGGAAAGAGAAAAAGAAAGAGAAAAGTACGCGGATGCGGGCAAATGAGAAACAAAGAGAAAAGAAACAAAAACGGAAAGAGAAACAGGAACGATCCTCAGGTTCGCCACGGTCCGCAGGTTCGCCACAATCCTCAGGCTTGCCACGATCCGCGAGGTTGCCACGATCCGCAGGGCCACGATCCGCGAGGTTGCCACGATCTGCCATTTTAGGTCCACCACGACCTGCCATTTCAGGGTTGCCACGATCCGCAGGTTCGCCGCGATCGCCACGATCCTCGAGTTCTTTGCCACGATCCTCGAGTTCTTTGCCACGATCCTCAGGCTTGGCACGATCCCCGAGTTCTTTGGCACGATCCTCGAGTTCTTTGCCACGATCCTCAGGCTTGGCACGATCCTCGAGTTCTTTGTGCCACGATCCCCGAGTTCTTTGCCACGATCCTCGAGTTCTTTGCCACGATCCGCAGGTTTACCACGATCCTCAGGCTTGCCACGATCCGCAGGCTTGCCACGATCCTCAGGCATGTCACGATCTCCAGGTTTGCCACGAGGTTTTTTTTAGGTTCACCGTGCGCCGCAGGTTTACGGTGACCATGTGCAGTCGTGCCGCGATCTGCAGCTTCACCACGCCCTCAGGCAGTAGCGTGGCCTGCGCAAACGTCCGCAACAGCGTGGCCTGCGCAAAGGTCCGCAGTAGTGTGGGGGCTGCAAAACCACGCATCAGTAAACGTCTCATAGCGAATCATGGTGGTCACTCACGCGGCTTTCGACGGCGCGCCGCGTGTCCGGGCGACGTCGTGGTCGGCTCGGACGGGGATGTGAATGTTGTCGTTGGACTGGGAGGTAGCGGCCGCACCACTAGCACTGCCGCTAGACGGCGACTGCTGCTTGACCGTGGATGACGACGTGACCGCGAGTCGAGCGGTGGGTGACGACGTGAACGTGAACGCGTTGCCACAGCTTGACTGGGAATTCGTGGCGGTGCTGTCAGTGTGGGCTGCGAAACCATCTATCAGTCGACATTCTATATCATCCTCAGAACGTGCGGATGACTCACGCGGCCTGCGACGGCGCGCCGCGTGTCCGGTCGACGTGGTTGGCCCGGACGTTGAAGTACACTGTGAACAGCTGTTCGCGAGTCGTAGTCGGGTGGCGGAGGCGGGAGGCGAGATGCGGAGGCGGGTGGCGGGTGGCGGGGGATCTGGTGTGCGAAGACGGTAGCCCGAGGTGTGGAGGAGGATGGGGAAAGAGAAAAAGAACAGTTCACGGATGACAGTCACAGTCAGAAGGAAATAATCAAAAAAGGAAAAGAAAAAGAAAAAGAAAACAGACAAAGAACAGAAAAGAACACGAAAACAGAAACAGAACACGAGAACAGAAACAGAACCGTGAACAGAACCTCTAGCGTCCAAGTTCTCCAGGAGAACTCAGAAAATGGCGCTCAGGACGGAGCGCGCGGCGCCGAAGAGCCAGCCGACCGTGCTGGCGACGTGTGCGATGTGCGACTGCGCGGCGTGGGACGCGTCTGCGCTGTTGTCGTGATCGTCGCCGCTGCGCCCGTCCTCGTCCTCGCCGGCGCTCTCCTCCTCCGCCGCCGCGTACACCCCGGCATCGGACGAGAAGCACGCCGCATACGCCAAATGCCGCTTCTCCGCCCACGCCCGCCTCTCCTTCTCATGTG